>JAOUZG010044158.1:1563897-1590330 GCA_026289955.1 Argiope argentata | reverse complement strand
AAATTATTTAAGATAAATAATAACTTAAAAAATAACAATGTTCTCACATGATAACTTTAAATTTCAAATCAAATATTTCATTTTCTTTTTTTTAAATTTTATTTATTTATTTTCAATTAATTTTTTAAATTTACAAATTTATTTAATACATTTTTTTAATTTTTACATTTTTAAATATTAATTAATTAAATATTTTATTAAATTAATTAAAATAATTTATTTTAGCATTTTATTTTGTTAAATGATATTTTTGTAGAACAAAGATGCGAATTGTTACATATTGTCTCACTATTTTGTTCTTTTGTTCTCTTGTGTGAATCTCGGAAATTTCGTGGGTGAATAACCGACATTTTGATCTCCCATGTCTATGAAATAGACCTTCTTAACTAACCGTATGGATACTATGGGACCGATAACGACACAACAGGCAGCCGCCGGCAGAGCGCATGCGCCCGCATATCCAGCTAGCGTTCCGTATCTCTCCGGATCACTCCCGTTCCATAAGCATCCAGGTACTCCGACAAAGCGCATCGCGGAAGAAAAAAGTGCCGGTCGCGGAAGGTAGACGTACCGCCAAAATCGATTGCACACTCTTTCCCATCGCTTTGTTTTCTTCGACTATACCTAGATAAACACTCGGCCTTCGCAACATGCCGCATTTGTTTTGATTCTCCGCCGCTCACAGATTTGTTGCAATATTGTTGCTGAAAGGGTTCGACCGAGCACAGAAGTGAGTGACATTCCTTTCAGTTTTTGATTGTCTTCTTAGTTTCTTTAGGCTTTGTTTGTTCTAATTGCAAACTGAAGTAGAATTTTTTAATGCTTTAAAAAAAGAAAAAAATCTAATATTTCATTTTTGTGTGTATTGGCTAGATAAATTGAAAAGAAAACATTTTTATGCTTCATTTTATTGTCTTTCAAAAATTAAGAGCTATAAGTGGGAAATATTGATCAATCAAAAAATATTTTGGTGGTTAAATTAATGGATATTTCAAGCTTCAGTTTCGAAAGAAGCTATTTTAGAAGGCATTTTTTTAAAATTAAACAAGGCACTTAGATTTTTTTGAATTAACTTTTTTTTCTTAGATAATGGTTTCGATATAGCTTAATTAAAACAAATAAAAATGCCTTTTTATATATTTATTGCATTCTTGCCTCTTTTATTTAATTCTAAAAATTAAATATTTTAAACCTTTTTTTTACTTTCTTTAATAGAACAATATCGTATATTTTCTTGTAGAGCGGCGAGTTTATTTAAGTTTTTTCAAAATAATAAGAGGAAAAGAAATTAATGTACTTATACTTCTCGATTCAGAAACAGAATTTCTTTATAAAAATCTGAAGCGCCAAACGGAGCAACAGGTTGTTACAAAACACAAACTGGTTCGAATTTTATGGATATATGGAATGCAATATGGCCATATGTTTCACTCTAAAGAAGTATTCTTCTAACGATACATTCAGCCAGCTCCGTGAAGGAGAAAATGGCAAATACATACCTTAGAAATTGATAGAAATGTATTTTAAGATTGAATAGAAAATTTACTAAAACAACAGTGTTTAAATTAATTTTAATTTTGTATCAAATAAAAGGCAACTTATAAAAATATCAAGAATCAATAATAAAATATTTAAAAAAATTCTAGCTTATTAAAAGCATTGAAAAAATTTAGAAAGTTTACATATTTATCCGTTTTGAGGAATTTACGTAAAGCTAAAAAATTTAACCTCTATATTTCCAGTTAAGGATAAGAACTTTTTAATTCACTCAAAACTTTTTTTTACTTCGAAATTTATTTTTTAAATTTTTTAAAATAATCAATCATATGAGTTAACTGCAGAGTCAATTTTGATTATTTTATAGGATTTTATTTTTTAATGAAAAAATAATTCGCATTCTCTTTAACACATTTCGAATACGTTTACTGTGAGGAAAATAATTAGGAAAATTAAAATTAAATGATGATCCGTAAACGAATACTTAATTATTTTTGAGAAAAAAACTTTAAATTATAGAAAATAAAACTTTTCAATAACAATTAAATCACAGAAAAATAAGCGTAGTGTTATATGTATGCAAGATTGCCAGGATTATAATGGTATCTTATTGGCAGTAGCTGTTAAACATAATATTTCTTATTCATTTCATATTATTACCTCACACTCTTCCTATATATATATCTTGTTCAAAATTTTCAATCGTTACTAAAATAATTTTTAGTCATCCACTCGAGTTTAAGTATATATCTCTTTAAAACTTGTAGTGGATGACATTTGATGTTAAGACAGTTTTTTCAAATATTAATTCATTAATTTTTTTATTCTTCCTTTCCCCGCCGTCAAATAAATAACGAATTCAGTTTGATTTCTTCTCCACGCCATTGGGGTTAAGCTTAACATGTTTTTGGACGATTATTTCAAACAATTCTGCTTATTTTCTTAAAGTTTGGTGCATTTAAATTATATTGTTAATTGATAGATATTTCGGATTCATTTTGATGCACCTCTTAATTAAAATAATACAGAATAAGGAAATTAAAAAAAATTAGATCTGTATTACGTTACCCCAAATGGTGTAGAAAATTTACGCATTGCGCATTTTCCAAAAATTGGCTTTGAATCCTCAATTGGCGTTGAAAATTTGATGCTAGTATAATTTTGATCAATTATTTATAGTAGTTGTAATCGTCAGGTTGGTATAGCCTGGTTGTTAAGATGTTGGATTCGCATATCTTGGGCTGTGAGTTCGAACCTACCAGTCGAAGATTCTCTCTGTGTGTGGTGAACGTCAAATCTATCGTGGTTACAAAGTTCTGCATGTTTTGAGAAATACCACTGCGGATGCTGGGTCAGAGATGATCGTCCTCTGTTTCAGTTCTAAATTACGTTCTGTGTAAGAATGAATGAAATGCATGAAGGAAGTCCGGCCCATAAAAGGGGTTTGTAACATATGGGAGCCAGAAGTCAAACTTCTGTCCTCGAGTGCTCAGGGGTTTGTAACTTCAGCAGCTACTGCACCCCTCCTTACGTTGTAAAGCGAAACACAAGTTCAACAACGATTGTTATTAGTTAATAAAAAGTAGCTAAAATAAATTTTTTCCTAATTATCTAAGTAGGAATGGATTTAAAAAAATCGTTTTTTATATTACTTGTTTTTATTTTTAGCTATGTCCTTAAATATTTAAAATAGTACTTTAAAAATCTTTATAAAATATTTCGGATGCTTTATTCCGTACTCAATATGGAAATAAAACTCTCAAAGAGTGCGTATACAATCTGTAAATATCAAATAGGGAATAGTATACTCTAAATTAAGAAATATGTCTTTTTAGCTTTTGAAACAGGACCTCTAAAAAAATTCACAAATATTTCAAAATGTAGGAAAAAAATTAAAGTAACTTAAAGTAGATGCACTATTATCCTTTAGTATTAAGATGCTTTAAAAAGAATCGTCACGAATATTTATTATTGCTTTTAAATTAAACTTTAATTAGTTTGAAATGAGACGCCGTACGGGATACACTTTGAATTTGGATCGTATTTTTGGATTTGTGGAATGGAAGAAGTAATGTAATTGATCTTATTTCCGTTTTTTTAAAAATTTACTTTGCAATTGTTATCTGGAAAACTATTATTCGATCACTTTTAATAATAAAGAATTTATCTTGCTTTATCTATGTTGACTAGACCGCTCCGTAGACTAGACCGCTTGACATGCAGTCACCTCATTTGATGCATATATACTTTATTAAACGCAAATGTATACTATAGAGCACTGTTTTTGAAATTTAATAATTAAAAACTAAAATGATTTTTGTGTACAGTTTTTTTCAGTGACAACGAATTCGTTTTTAGCTATCTGTGAAATCTTTTGAAAATGTTATGACACAAAAATGTATTTCACACTCATTTAAAATATAAATATTTCTTTTTAATGATCCTAATTTAATTATCGTTCAAAGTTTTCTAATATTGTGAATCTTAAAAAAAATTCACTAATTTTTTAAAAAATGTATTGCATTTTTTGCTTGTAAATAAATGGATCATTTATGGAATATATCAATCTTGGCCCTTTTTTCAGTTAATTTTAAACAATTTATTTATCAGTTCTTGCATGCTTGCTTTTTAAAGGGAGTTATTAAATAAATAGATATTAAGGAGGCAAGGTAAACCTTTAATTATTTTAACAGAACAATTGAGTTGAAAACCCATTTTTCTGATGTTTTACATTAGCTTCTGTATCCGTACACAATATTGCTAGAAAAATCAATGTCATCGACCATATGGCATATTAAATTCGGAAGATTTAAAAATTATATATAATATTAAAATGAAATCTGCTGTACCTATTTCAATGTATCATGTCAGAACATCATTTCTTGAAAGGCCAAGCACCACGTGCTCGTGCGAGTTATACTTTTTATTCATTTTAATTGTTTCATTGAATGAGTCACTTTAGTATTGCCATCGATCCAAAAGAAACTTTGTCTCGCATTTATTGTTTGAAAAATATCGCATTTCTTATTTATTTCATTTCGTATAATCACGTGCTCAAAACGACATTTTTCTAGGCCTTATTTTCTGAAGTCATTAACTTGTTATTTTTAAATCAGAGCTTTTATAAATGCAATGGCAACTCATTATTAAAAGCTGACTTTTTTACAGATAATTAAATTTTTATTTTTCGCCTACGGATTTTTGTTGACGCCAAAAACCTCATCACAAAAACATCATGTTCTGACATGATAAAAATTGTAAAAAAGTCCAACTCTCTTCTAAAATAATTATATTCAAAATATTTAAAATGAAATCTTCTAAAACCTAATAATTACACACTTGTTTGAAAAATGCAGGCCAGCCTCGAAATGGGTCACTCGAGCATTGCGTGAGCCCGTCAGATTATTTATTCCATGTAATTCGTGATAATTCTTAAACAAGCGAAAAAAATTCCAGAGCTTCATCAAAGATTTAAAGCTACTAAGCGTTTTCAAATGTTTGTATTATCTGAATTATTCTTTCCTTTTTAAAATTAATATTACATTAACCATTTCTTGTATAATTGTATACTTTGATTTTAATATTTTTTTTCTATAAAAAATGATAAAATTATTTTTCATTTGACTCACATAAAAGGGTTTTTCGAAGCTATGTTTTAGCGAAGGACTAATTTTTAAAAAATAAAGTTTTAGAAATTAAATTAATATGGGGATTGTTATTTTCAAAAATAAATGAAAATCAATATTCGAATTAATATGGTTCGTTAAAGGAGTTCTCGTTTACCTTTTGCATCAAATTAAATAATATTTTAATATTAATCTAAGATTTGTCCTTTTATTATAATAAAGGACTTTTAAAAAAATTCCCAACTATTTTTATGCTTTATTTACTTTATTTCGACGTATAGAAATCGAATATCCATATGGAACGTTACAACACAAATTATTTTACCTAAATCTGCTAAATTTAGTGCAGATGTTCTTTAAAATATACAAATATTCAGTTTTGGGTATATTTCTTTGAAATATTGTTTAAAAATTTATTTAATTTTAAAAAAAAATTTGATATTTTTCTACTTTAACCACCAAAAGAATTTTAGTTATAAAGTGAATTTCATACTACCTTTAAGCCTACAACATTTGCATTCCTTTCAGATTAAGCATAAGGAGTAAGAACAAATTATAATTAAGGCAATTAATATTCCCAGCAAACCAACCGGTCCCAAAGGCGACGAGTCACAAAAAGAATCCATTGTACTTCAAAGATTGTTTGAATTCGCTTTTCAAGGAACGCCTTCAAATAACCTTAACGTCTAAAAAAATCTAAACGTCCTAAATAAAATAAAAAATATTTATTCTTTCTCTTAAAGTTGAAAAGATTTTTAATTCCCTCTTTTTTCTTACAGTATACAAAATTTTCACTTTAAAATTCTTACATTTTTTCTAGCTTCACTGTAAAAAATTTTAATGAGTTCCTTTTCAATTGCTGCTCAAATCACAACAATGTTATTTTCGAAAGCAAATTTATTTATGAGTTCTTTTTATTCCAAAAATTTGACATAGTCTGATTTTCAATACTTTTTATCAGGGTCACTGATGGGAAAATATAGAGTTGATCTTTTTTAAATTCTTTTTCAATCGCATTATTTATTTATTTATTTACAACACTTTAACTGTATTTGATAAAATCTACTGAAAGTTAGATGTATTTGAATGTTAAGTCATAACAGAAATAGCTCATAAAACTGAGTGCCAAGAATAAAGCTGACAATTTGACATTTTATACTGGTAATGTGTATGAGTGTTTTGTATGTTATACCTTTGTCTCCCTTAATATCATGTAGATAGGGATTGGATCGTACAGTGGCTATGTTGCCAATGCGAATGCAACTGTTCGCCAGACTGATTATCAGTCTGTGGATACTTGAAATACATAGAATCGATAGAATCATGTCATGTGATTGTTGGCATTTGGAAATCTTGGCTAAATTAAATTTGTGGTGCAATTTCGGCTTCCTGTGAACATAACTGTATAAATCATATAGGAATGGAAACCGTCGACTGCTGAGGTTACGAACTAAGAAATTGTTGCTATTTTTGAGTAACTGAAACATTTTACAAACAGTAATACAATGAGTAAAAATAAAAGACTTGGTGACAAGATGTTGAATAGATGCAGGGTTAATTATTCTCTGCCTTGGTGACTTTAGTGATGAAAAAAAAAAAACACGGAATGTATAGTAGAATCTTTTCAATGTCTTCAATAAGGTTTGAGTTCCAGCGTTGGTTCTAGAGTATTCAATAATTTATCATGAGAGCTTTTAGAGAGAATCCGAACAAACGAGAGAAGTAAACAAATCGAAAGACAGTAACTGAGTGAATTCTTTCGGTACTTACTTATTATACCGTCCAATTTTAAAGCCAAATTTGAAGTCATCCCCAATTAGTTTCTAAACCACCAACTGTGGCAAATCGGCAATGGTATGATCCATTGATCTTTATCGCGAAATTTAAATCGGTCGCCAATGAGTTACTAAACCGATGGCGATCATTGGAGAAGATGGTATAATACGTAAGTAAGTTTGACACGGTGATTTCTAAGGAGTACTCTACACTTTTTGTGTTGTTGCAATCGTTTGATACTAAATTTTAGTTGTTTTTATCTGTGCACTTCATATGTGTTTTGTTGTGTTTTTATATTTTCTTGTATAATAAATTGTCATATCCGTTAACGATGTTGTTGAAATTCTTGTATCATTTGCCTACTGTTTGCCCATTGTTTAAAGACATATAGATATTGTTATCATGTCAGAACATGATATTGATTTAAGAAAATGAGGTATGTGGCTCAACACAAATGGAATAGTTCAAGAATTAAGATTTTAATAACTGCACGAGCATCTCAAAAAATCAACTTTTAATAACGCGTCGCCATTGCATTTACAAAAGCTCTGATTAAAAAAATAAGTTAATGACTACAGCAAATAAAACCTACAAAAATGTCATTTTGAGCACGTTATTATATGAAATGAAATAAATAAAAAATGGAATATTTTTTTAAAACGATGAATGTGAGACAACGTTTTTTGGATTGTTTGCAATACTAAAGTGGCTCATTCGATGAAACCATTAAAATGAGTAAATATAAAATTTAAATTTAACGAGCACGTGGTGCTTGACCGTTCAGAAAATTAGGATCTGACATGATGCATTGATATATATATGCACAGCAGATTTCATTTTGATATTTCATTATTATTATTTTTAATTTACTAACTTAAAATTATATATTCACGTCATTTTGACGTTAAATCAGATGCAGTCACTGTCTTCAATACTAGAAGATAGTGAATTCGTTTTTAGTTTTTGTTAAATCTTCCGCTGGCCATATGTAGGTATGATTGGAAATTTTGACAGTGCAGCACTGTCTAAGTCATCACCAGCATCCTCTGATTGCGGTTTAAAATGAAAAATTTCAAATAAAAAAACAATGGTTGCGTAGTAAAAATTATACTGCTAATTTAACTATATTATAAAGACAAAACTCCATTGCTGAAAAGAAAAAAAGAAAGAAAAGAAACCTTTCAGAGATTTTGTGCAGGTAGTTTTTGCATATTTTCTTTTAATACGAATAGTTTTTTTTTTGTTAATTGCCTGTTATGCCGTAGTTCATTTTAAATATTAAACTCTTGCTTTTTTTTCCTTAAATAATTTTGCTTAGCCTGAAATATAAAATAAAAAAGGAGTTTCTCTGTAACTTAGAAATAAATATCTTGACTACCACCGTATGTTTATCCATTTTATAAAAAAAACGCAATATCCAATTTTGATTTAACTAAAGAATGAGACAGGAAATCCTTGCTTGTCCATTAAAATGGAGACTATAAAATGAAAAAAAAGAGACCTTATCTTTTTTTTAGTTGATGTAATTATGAATAATCAAGCGACAGGAATAATTATATGAAAGAAGAAGAAAATCAAAGTTTTATGTTTCACAGTTCATTATACTACTATTATAAATGTGAAAGTTTGAATAGATGGATGGATGATGTCAGTCAATCACGCCAGAACAGATGGACGAAATTGGATGAAATTTAGCACAGAGATTATAGTCAAGCATAGGACATAGGATGCTATTTATTTCGTTTGATTAGGTGGATAATTTTTGATTAATTAAAAACTAACTTTGTCGTCCAAGAAATCTTTTCTTTTCCCACCGCCAAATGAGTAAGACTACAGTTTGTTTTTATCCCACTCTAATGTGGTTAGGCTTAACATGTTTTCAACTGATTGTCTCAAACGATTCGGTTTATTTTATTAGTGTTTGATGCATTTAAAATTAAACATTGTTAATTCATAGATTTTTCGGATTCATTTTAAAATACTTTTGAAATAAAATAAAACAGAATAAAGGAAATTAAAAATTTCTAAACTGTATTCGGTTACCCCAACTGACGTAGAAAATTCACGTATTTTTGTTGCGTCAATTGGCGTGACCGTCAGTTCTCACACGTACACATCCAAATTTTCACGCGCACGAAGACACGGGTTTCAAATCAGGCGTTTCTTCGCATAATATTAAATAAAAAGATTAAAATGAAATCTGCTTTGCATATTTCAATGTATCATGTCAGAACATCAATTCTTGAACGGTCAAGCACCACAGGCTCGTGCAAGTTAAATTATATTTTTATTCATTTTTATTGTTTCATCGAAGGAGTCACTTTGGTATTTCAAACGATCCAAAAAACTTTGTCTCGCATTTATTGTTTAAAAAATATATCCAATTTCCTATTTAATTCGTTTCATATAATCGCGTGCTCAAAATGACATTTTTCTAGCTTTTATTTGCTGTAGTCATTAAATTAGGGCTTTCTTAAATCCAATGACAACGTGTTATTAAAAGCAGGTTTTTTAGATGCTCGTGTAGATAATAAAATTTCATTTTTTCGCATACGGAGTTTTGTTGATGCCAAAAACCTCATCCCCAAAATAACATCATTTTCTGACATGATAAAAATACGAAGCAATAGTACTCATAACAACAACAAAAATGAATATCAAATTTTTATTTTCTTTATAATATAAGCTATTAAAAATAAATGGATTAGAATATATTAGGATTAGAATTATTCATTTTTTATCAAGATCCTTCGAATTTCTAAACATAATTAGTAAATTTCTTTGGGCGCGATTTGTTTTGAAAATATTCTAATACCCGTAACGATTATATATAACGTCAGGTTTATTACAAAAAGGGAATAGAGCTTATTCTCAATCCTCTATCTTTTCATTTATAAGGTCAGCGTTTGAATTTCGTAGTGATTTCAAGCCGCATAATTGCATTCAATCACTGACATTATATTGCAACATTCAAGCGATTTTGATGGTAAATCAGTTACAGTCACTGGATAATGAGCAGTTAAGGAGCATTGTTCTGGTGGAGGGGCATTTAATCGAGGAGTAATTTTCTTCTCCTGGAAGAGCATTATTCTGAATAATTTATCCCATTTGCGAACTCATTAGCGATCCTCTTAGCAAACCAGAAGATTAGAAGTGGCTTAAGCAGCAATGAAAGATTTCACATAAAAACGCTTTTAATGCCAGCTTTTGTGTTTATATTCAAATTTAGAAGAAGATTTATTCGCCATTCATAAGAGAAATATAATAATTTTATTTCAGCCGTATGGTGAGCCAATTTAAAAGTAATCAAAACTATAGAGCCAGAAATAAATTTTGTGAATGATATTTTATTAATACTTACGTATTATACCGCCCAACTTTATAGCCAAATTTGAAGTCGGCGCCAATGAATTGCTAAACAGCCAATTATGGCAATCTGACAATAGTGTAATCCGTTCGTCTTTATCGCCAAATTTAAATTTGTCGCCAATTAGTTACTAAAGAGTTGGCGATCGTTGGCGAAGATGGTATACTAAGTAAGTAATAAGATTCTAAAATTGGAAAGAAAAATATATTCTTGAAATAGATTAATTCTTCTTGTTTATTATTAAGGGGAGGGGGAAGAAGAAATATAAAAATGTTTTCAATTTCAAGTAGGAACGGAGGGAAATTTAAGGGAAAATGTTGCAGAAAAAGGTATGCCCTATGAGATAAGTTTGCATTATTCTTCAGTGAACTATTGCATGAGAAATATCTTTAGAGACGAGCTAGTTTAGAGAGAATATTACATGCATGATACATCCCTCTAATGGTGACAGGGGCGGTAATCAAATGGTACTTACTTATTATACTGTCTTCGCCATCGATGCCAACGGTTTAGTAACTCTTTGGCGATAAAGATCAACAGATTACACCATTGCCGGATTGCCATTATTGGCAGTTTAGCAATTCATTGACGCCGACTTCAAATTTGGCGATAAGGTTGGACGGTATAATACGTAAGTACCACTCAAAATATTTTAATAAAAGAATACAGTTCATAAAACCAAAGAAATGTAATTTTTGGATTTTTTTTTATTTTTTTAAACGAATCAAAATCAGTTTAAAAACTTTTCTTTTATGTAAGTTTTTAAAATTTCTGGACAGATAGTATAGTAAAAAATTATTAAAATGTATCAAATTTGTTTAATGAAAAATGAATTATGTAAATGAAAATGGGTTGAATGACTCGTTAGATTTTGTTCAGCAAATTCATCATAGGGAAGTTAGTTACAGTTTCTGTGCTTTTGTCTTCAAGACACAAACTATGATAATATTTTGCATCTGTTTCGACGATCGAATTTTATTTTAGTAAATACAAGTTATTTCATATGTATTTATGCTTTTTTAAAATTTGTATATGTATTTATGCTTTTATAAAAAGATGAAGTGAAATAGAAAGTTAAGAGTAAGAGAAATCGCTAAAAATCAGAGATTTTGTAGGGTCTCTATATTTTAGACCATTAATAGAAAATATATGGCACTCATATATGATCCGTTATTGGAAAAGATGATTTTGACAATTGTCATAAAATTGGAATATATTTTTGATGATTTTTAATAAAAGTTGAATACATATTTATTTAGTGTAGGCATAAGTATAGTATATATTTTTATTCATATTATTATCATGTGAGAACATGATATTGTTTTGGTCAGGAGGTTTTGGTGTCCCTGAAATTTAAGGACAAAAAATAAAGATAATGGGAACTGAAAGTGATCGGTTGAAGAATTTTTTTATCTTCTTTTACCAGTATTGCTTCATTATTATATATGCTTCTTTGAAATCAGATGCGTTTTTAAAAAGTTTACCTGCTTTTACTAGTATTGCTTTATTATTACGTGTGCTTCTTTGACAGCAGATGCGTTTTTAAAGGGTGAATGTAGATCTATGGTATCATAGCTGTTATTTCATCTCAAAATCGTTCGAGCTCCGAAACTTTGATTGCCAGCTAGAAAAATTGAAAATGAAAGTTAAAAAAAATTATATATGTGTATATTGCGATTATATAATATGCGATATAATAATTATATATATTTGCGATAATAGATGTCATTTTGGCTTATTTATATCAAAGTATGCTTCTTGAACAATATTTAATAAAAAAAAAACTATTGCACTTAAAATTCCAGTTCAAAATAAATTAATATTACGTAAAACAGATATTTTTAAATTGCGGAGAATAGAACAAAAATTTGCTTTTGAGTATTTTTGTGCCATCATGTGCAGTTTCTGGAACATTCTATCCTAATTTTCTGATGGGTGATCAAATTACGTCTCAAAACATGCAGGAACTGTACTCAACATTTTAGGAAATTTCATATTATAGCATGAGTGTCAGAGTGAAATATTTATAGCTGAATTTCCTTAATTTAATTTTTTTTATCTCACTCCAAAACGATTTAAAAGCATATGCTTGTTGTACCTTATGTGTTTCCTTTAGAACTAGCATTGCTTCTAAAAGTGAGAATGTTAAAATACTGCCTGTATGTCTATTCAATTTACAGTACAATAATTTGCTTAACCCTTTGCACTCCGATGGTGTCTTTGACTCACCATTCAAGATTGTGCATCGTTTTAACGTTGTATTTATTTATTTTTCAAATTTAATTGTTAAAAATTCCTACATAATAGTTAAGAGAGGTTGATTAATTTTTCAAAGAAATTTGACTTAAGAGAATTATATATATTTATTTTTCATAGCAATAAACAAATTTTTGTATTAGGTGAATAATTTTGCATCTAATTATTTTTCGGAGCGCAAAAGGTTAAAAAACAATCTTAACAATTTTCATTGTTTTAGTTATTGTATTTATATCCAAACACTTTATTATAGTAAAAGGAAATTATTTTTTAATTCCTACTGTTAGTTCAATTAAATATATATATTTAAATATCGTTCAAATTTTCAATCTTTCATAAAATGCTTTTTATTCATCCACTCAAATTCAAATACATTTTTTAAACTTGTAGCTGATGACACTTAATACTAATACAGTTTTTTGAAATACTCAGTCATTCATTCAATTTGATTAATTTTTAATATCTGAAATTTTTTTGCCAGTTTGTATTGAATACTGAAATCAATAGGCAGTAACTCAATCATGTGAAGGTGAAGAATGCGAGTTTAATTCTTGCGAAAATTAGTAATTTTTTGATGATTTATTTATGTTAATTGTAATTATTTAATAAAAAATAATTAAAATAAAAAATTTCTTTGTTGACGTTGCTACACAATTCAAAGCAAACTTTAAATATAAAAAAAACTAATGAAACAAGACAAAAATATGGTCGTCTGACGACGTTTCAGGCTAAAATTTTGAATTACTTTCAAATTTTATTAGATAGTAAATAATTTAACACTAAATTTTCTTAGTTGGAGAGTTATACATTTAAGTTTTACGTGCTCCCAAACTTTTAACTTTTCTGTAATGCTTCTTTTATGCAAAAAACAGCAGAATTCCGGTTGTAACATTTCTTGTTCGGCAAATGTTCACCATCTAAAACATTCTAACTGATCTATCATTAGAAAAAAGTAAATTTTGAAATAAGGATCTAAATTGGTTTTACATAGTCACGCAATATTTTAGAAAGGAATAAAAGTTCTTTATTAACCTTTTTAACATGAAAATATTCGTTTTTTCCTCACGATTTTTATTTGAATTATTATGATGAAAGAATACATGAATTGGTTTTAAGTAGATGAAACATACACATGTAGCTTTCATACTTATTGTATAAAATGAATTCGGGAACCAAATTTTATATCTGATAAATTCTATTATTTATCTCTGCTAATAATAAAAGTGAGTGCATGTACGTGTTTGTGCTCCACTACACATATCTTTTGAATTAAAGTAACAAATTTGACAATGTTTGGATACTTTGGATACCATAATTTGAAAGAACACTCGTTGGTTCTCCTTTAAACTGTTTCTTTTTTCTGAAATAAGAACAGACGATATTTTTAGGAAACGAAAGATTAACTGAAAAATTATATTATTTGCATGAATTTAATGACTTTTAGAAAACCTCATAAAACATTTTAGAAAAGAATATTAACATTTTCCAACAAACAAAAAATTAACTTTGCTAAATTTTGAATGTTAAAAATATATACTTTAATCTTTTATTAAATACATTATTAAATATCTTTTTTCTGAAATAAGAACAGACGATATTTTTAGGAAACGAAAGATTAACTGAAAAATTACATTACTTTGCATGGACTTAATGACTTTTAGAAAAGAATATTAACATCTCTCGACAAACAAAAAATTAACTTTGTTAAATTTTGAATGTTAAAAAATATACTTTAATCTTTTCTTAAATTTGTTTATTAGCTTCTTTTATTCATACTAAATTACTTAATTAATAATTAATTAAATGAGTTAATCTATTATATATATTAGTAATGTCTGTTCCAATTTCAAAATCTTAGTAAATCAACTTAAAATAGCCTTTTGAATAATTCAAATTATTCCAACATTAGTTTGTTTACATTCGAAACTTAACTTCACACCCCACCTGTCTTTCGTTTACTGATGTATGCTCAGCAATCACCCGCTAGAGTTTAACATGAAAGCGCGTTATACAACAATTCATAAGCTTTTCTAATCCCATTCCATGAATTAATATATTTTAAATAACAGAGACGCTTCCAGTAGGTGATGAACAACAAATTGCTTCTCTCACTGATTCGCAACCAAATGCCAGCATTTGACTCTCCCTGCAAATGAATTAGAAACTTGTAAAATGTTTTCCAGTAATCTGCACTCACTTGAATTAGATTTGGTGTGACTTTAATCATTAATTTTCCATTCCAAAATATCGATTTCGGGAATCAGACTAGGATGGTAATAAAGCCTTGTTCTTGGTGAGGTTGATTCGTTATGTATCATAATGAGTAAAGTTTATTTTTAACGAATTAAATTTCGATAAATAGCAAACAAATGATAATGGATGTATTAAAAGTGTTAATAAATAAGCAAATATTGTTACGATTTTAGTTTAGCGGGTTCGGATTGAATGAGCTTTACTTGACAGCACAAACAAATTTATTTGCAACTATTTACAGGATGACTTGAGAAAGAAAATTTCAGATAAAAACAATCCAGCAGTCAATAGTCACTTACAGCGTAAATCCAAGCCTTACGCGCAATAAGCAAGCCTTACGCGACTGCAAAACCGATATCGTATAGCTCAGTAAATCACAGTGAGCTCAGCAATACAACGTTAACAGCAAACGTAAACAAAGCTCTCTAATAACAAGCCAGAAAAGTAATCAGCTCGCTACAACAAGTCGCTACTCTTCCGAGAGGAATTTCTAGATTGCGGTAACCCGTCCCTAATATAGCCGAGTGAGCGATCGCGCAAAGTTTCGGAAAACACCGCTAGTGATCCAGTGGCTACCAGACTATTCCTTTAGCCAATCCAACCCGGCTGGTGCCAAGCTCTTCGTCAACCGTCGCCAATCATTCTCTCCTTCAGCACCTTTTGTAACAATATGTTAATAAAATCGTGTGACTTATTTTATTGAAAATAATTGGATATTATATCATAGCTCTGATGATTTGGCAACTGATTTTCAATCCGATGAATGAGTACATTTCATGTGATGAAAAAAATGTCTGAAATGGAAAGAAATAATATGATTGTAATATATATAATTGTTTTAAGTTGACACAGTTTTTTTCTTTTTATTATTCACATACTTTCAATAGCATGTTGCGAAGAATCAAAATATAACCATGCTTAGCACACTTCTGTCTCCCAATTTATTAAAATAGACTCGTCTGTTATCACTGAATGCTTACGTCACACTCGCCAACTCATTAGAGCAAGTCTATAATAAGCATATACGATTCTGTTTATTGTTGATCGTGTAATGATGAAACTTTTATTTTTGCATTTAGTGGAAACAAATAATTTGAAAATATTTATATATATGTGTGTTTCATAATTAGTTTTTATTTATAGTTCACAAATTACCATCTTTACGCGAAATTAATTTTTCTTTTGAATGGGGGAAAAGGAATCAACATCAAATGAAAAAATATTGAAAATATAAAAATGGCACTTTGTGTAACACAAACAATGAATCCTTTTGATTTTTAAGTGAGTTTCATTTTTTAAGAAACTCGCCGACTAAGAATTAATATTACTTTCAACACAGGAAAAAGGTTTATTCCTTATTTCCTCACACATGCCTTTTATATATAATAGCAGGATTTTAATTATTACTGAATACATCTAAAAGAAGTGTTTTCGATATTAAATCAAGCCTTTTATTACCTACAGTAAGTTCTTATTCCATACTAAATATATCTAAGCAAATTGTTTCCAAAATTTAGGCTTACTGTGCTGCAAAATTTGCAACGAAATTATAATTAATTATCATTTAAAAACCAAAACATTTCATTTAAAGCATCAATCTTAGAATTAAATGTAAAATATTTTTATACACTATAAACAAAAAATTTTCAAAAAGTTTGTACTCAAAACAATCTTTATTAAGATATTAGTTGGCGAAAGATTAGATCTGCCTGAATTCATTTAATGACAAAAAAAGAAAAAAGAAAGAAAAAGAAAGGAAAAAAAAGAAAAAGAAAGGAAGAAAGAAAGAAAAAGAAATAAAAGTCTGGGAATGTAAAGACCTATTTTTATCTATTAAAATGGCAGTTTTAGGAAATATATTGGTTTATGATATAATATTTTAATGTTGGGATATCATATTCTGAATTTATATGAAATTAATAGTTAGAGAGATTAATGTAAATCATTTAAATATTATATTTGCACCAGGAAATTTTTTAAATAATTTTTGCTCAAATTGTTTCTTTTTTTAAATGCTAAATTCTTCTATTTTCGGTTGATCTCGTGCTCTTTTAAAGTCACACACATCACAAATCCTTAGAAGCTTACCCTTAAGCTTACAAAAGAATTTGTGGATCAAACGATTATTACTAGGTATTTCTTAGAAATTCTATTTATTTGTCTCTAGAACAAAAATTATTGCTGGGATTTGTCGTTCCAATGCTTCTTTCTTTTATACAAAGGATTTTTTCTTGTTCTCTTCTCTAGATTTTTTCCATCATTCCTTATCTCCACAAACATGCTGTCATTTTAGACGAAGAGAGGAACATAAACCACTGACATCTGAGAAAATATTTCGAACCCATCGCTTTTATGCCAGTCCTTTTCTGTCATTCTAAGATGCTCGAGACATTGAAGGTCCAAGTTTTCAAATTGGAAATCTCTCATTTCCAGACCTTTCATCCAATCTTTTTCAAAGGAACAGAGAAATCTTTAGATTTTTTTCCTTCACATTCAATGCTTTTATGCATTCTGGTGTTCGGACGATACCATCTAAAAGGCAAAGTGAAAGTTTTGTCAAGGTCAAAAGTTTAGCAATGTCAAATTTTAATTAATTTTTTTGGGTTTGTTTATCTGTTTTTGAAATGCAAAAAATATCATTTTTAATATCATGTGTACTTTACTTTTTGGTTAAAAGTATGATAAAGAACACATTCAGCAATTAAAAAGTATGAAATTTACTATGTGTTTTTTAAGGCTGAAACTGTCGATTTCTATCAAATCTCGAATGAAACCTGTTGGCGAGTCGTTCGTCTGTATGTCTGCTTGTTTTGTGCTCGCTATTTCATAAAACTTGTGTTTTT
Organism: Argiope argentata; assembly: GCA_026289955.1. Classification (NCBI taxonomy): domain Eukaryota; kingdom Metazoa; phylum Arthropoda; class Arachnida; order Araneae; family Araneidae; genus Argiope; species Argiope argentata. The sequence goes on along the minus strand of JAOUZG010044158.1, from coordinate 1,572,712 downwards.
CGTAAAGAAAACTGATATTTGGATTCTAAATGACGGGCAAAATGAAGCCAAAATTTGACATCATAAGTTCATATAATAAAGTTCTATTATTTTAGTCAATGCGCGCTTCAGTTATAGCCTTTGTTTACAAAAGCACACACCTCCAAACAGTCAACCCCCTGGTGGATTTAGCTATAAATTCTGCAGGAAACGTGAAGTCTAAGTATTAAATTTTATTTATTTAGCTCTTTGCTTTTTACTTTCTTGTATATCTAGTATAGAGAATTAAGATAATTTGAAAACAAAATTACATAATTTTTAAAAAATGAGACACATTTCCATATTTTAGAATTTCAATAATTGTATTAGGAAATGCATTTTACAAATAAATAAATAAATAAAATAAAATAAATAAAATTAAAAAAAGGTGCAATAAAGGTATCGGAAAATACTTAATTGCTGAGGGACAGAAATAGTACTACGAATTTGTAGTTCAACTTTACAAGCACCATTTTAATGCCCTAATTGAAAAGAAAGATTTAAAATGATTCTTAACAAATATTGTTAATTGCACTCCTTGCTTGAAGACTATTGACTATAAATTAGGTGGTTTGGGTAACAAAAATGAAGGTTCTGGAAAATTCATGACATTTCACTCTATCTTTATTAGCATTCGATATCTAGAGATTCCCTTAGAATATTCCATTCTCTTCTAAAAAACTATGAAAGACGAAATTTTGACATAAGAATTAATTATTTCTTTGATGGGTTGGTTGCAGAATGAAAGTTCTAGTTATTTGGTTGAGTTTTCGTTCATTTCACTGCATCAACATATTTTTATTTTGAGTAGTATTGCTTCCTTAGTATAATCCCAACAGTGTCTTTACTGCCTGTTCTTCATAAGTTTTTGAGGATTAAAACGCTTTTTTTCATTTTCGATCTATTGCGCTTTTTAAAAACCGCTGTATTGTACTTTTTAAAGCAAATTTTGAAACTCTTCGCAAAAAAGAAGCATTCCAAGAATTATATTTAGATGACATTAACCGGAATTTCGATTATCCTACAATGTTATCGACCAAATATTCGATAGTCATCCATGTATTTGTTTACATCGGTGTTCTTAAATATTTCCACGAGAAATGTAAATACTTTTTTAATTATTGGTCTGCGCTGATTATTAAATAATTTTTAATATTAAATGATTTTTAATATTTGGTCTGCGCTGATTAACATTTAATTAATATTATATAAAATGATTAAAAAATAAACTTTTTAGATAGCAAAATTGAAAAAACAGAAAAGTAGAGAATTGAAAAGTTTGGACCTGTAAAATTATCAATGTTGGGAATCCCTCCCTCACCCCATCTCACGATGACAAAACAGTCATTTTTCTTCTTTTATAAGGTTCAATAAGGTTGTTGTTTGTAAACATCGAAGTTCACAATCCGATAAAACAACATGAGCAGTTTTTTAGTGAGGCTGATTTCGAATGCTTTTAACGGATTTTTTTTGGACAGGAAGAAAACTTAGTTGCATTACATTTCGACAAAATTATTTTCTATTTATTGTTCGTATTTAATTATTGTTCGCATGCATGTGAAAATCCAGATAAACATATGGTCCCTTGATAAATTTTGGAAAAAAAAATCTGAACACAGATTTACATCTTAGATTCTAAATCTGCAAACAAAAATTTATCAATTTAACTTTTTACATAGTCACTTGCACTAGTATGAGTAGATTTGACGTAAACAGATTTCGCTCAAATATTGTTAGAAAAAAATCTACACATTTGGTGTAAAAGCGTGTGGTAATTGCATCCATCTAGCGCATAATGGGATATTTGCTAACTATATTTATTATACATAGAGGGAGTCAACTAAAATCTTTTTTTTTCTTACTTGAGAACGACGACAACTATTACCACATACTTGGTATGGAAATACAATAAAGTGAAAATTCAAAAAATGGTTAGATCAGTTAACGAACCATTTGACCGTAAACAACAGAGTTAGCATTCCTACCTTGAAAATTGTAGAAGATAAAAGGGTAAAAACATAAAAAGACAATTTGAACAGATTTATGCACCTGTTTTTAAATTATGTGCTTAAAATGTGCATTTGTTTAGACACAATTTCAAACACTCTTTTCTGAAAAACATTAGAAACTAAATGGAATAATTCATTGCCATCAAGAACTTTTATTTTCGGTGTCGGAAGTACTCAACGTACGACTTTTATTATTCAAACGATGATTTTTGTCCTCTTGCATCCGAGTCACGCTACAGATTTTGAAAAAAGCTATCATTCAAATGCGCATTTTACAAGTTTACATTCTACAAGTTTTGTTCAAAGCATTATTACGCTCATGCTACCTTATCGTATTAAATCAAAAACACTCTATAACTTTGTAATTTACTTTTTTGTGCGGTTTTTGAGATAGGAATGCTAATTCCATTTTTCGCCACTATGTGAACCAATTTCACCGTTAACCGCATGTTCAACTTATTACAACTAGACATCTAATTTGTGACTATAGACACGGTTGCTTTTAAGTAAATATCGTGAAATAAGTCTTTATTGTACATTCTGTATACGACAAATATGTATTGTATAAGATTTCTTAAAATATAAAATTCATTAACAATTGCATTTTATGTGTAAATGAAAGGGCTAGCTCAAAATGTCCTTTATAGGCTTCAGATAAGCTAAACACCTTTTAAATAATTTCCTTCAAATGTAGATCGTCAATCAAGCTTAAATATTCCGGCAAAGATAATCCTTTAAAATTTCACATCGCCGTTTCCAAATGCATCGATTGACGCAAATTTTCTGAAGGATTAAGAAGTTAAGCAATCGGAATAGCGGATTCTGTAAAATGTGATTATTCAAAATCTTTGGCTTTTTAAAATCCTCTCGAATATATAAATTTCAATATTTTGGCGATATGCCCTTCATTTATATAATATAAACATATACTTAAATTTTCATGTTTGTTGCTTTATTTTTTTTAAATAAAAAACGATGATTTTTTTTATTGTAATAAAAGTTGTAATAACCACTGTTCGAGACATAATGAATTTTTCTGTCAAATTTTGGAAGTTAAATAAAATTATGATTCAATTAAATGCTCTTTAAGAATGTTAGAGTTCTACCGGTAAATTTGAAATTGTACTAATAAAAGAATGTTTTAACATACATTATTGGAAATTGTTTATCGTTATTTTTTTACTTTCTCGTATATGTAGTATTGAGAAAGTATACAAATCTTTAAAAAATTCGAATATTCCAAAGTTTTTTTTCAAAGTCCAATGACAATCCCTGAGTTCGAAGGATGAATTTTTCGAAACTTTCTATTCGTTTGTTCGGCTCTATGTGACAAAGATAACTCAACACTATTTTGAGCTAAACGATTCACATTTGGTATAGTTGAAATTTGGTAATCTTTAATCCAAAATTTGAAGATTTCTATCAAATCTTGAGTAAAATCTGTTCAGAAAACGTTCGTTCGTCTGGTTGTTCGAATATAAATTAACACGATGATTACAAAACGAATAAAGCTAGACAGATAAAATATATATTAGATTTACATTTACAGATATGTACCCTGACATCTAACATCTATGAGATCTAACATCTATTATTGAAATACCGGTCAATAGTATGACAAATCAAGGGGCTGACTGTCTGATGTCTGCACTTTCTGAAATATGTGAACGCAGTGATTTAAATACATTATATTTGGTACGGAGTATTGTGACTTCAAGTGATGTTTTATGACATATCCGCCGAGAAAGATCTATTTAAGACACAAAATTGAATTTTGGATGTTATTAATGCATGCCAGGGATGAATCGCCAAAAATCTGGCCGAGGATGGCACGATAGACTCAGTAAAAATGCTGAATTAACGCCAAAAATCAATATTTCGTGGCTGTTATACGCCAGTGCCATATAAGACTTTCTTTTTCTTGACAAGTTCATTAAAGAATCTGCAAGAAAGTTTTGAGGGGACCACTCTCGCTGGTTTATTATATCAATTTTGTTTCTACTGTTAATGCGTTTTCAGAATTTCATTTTATGCAAAATTGATAATTGTTTTTTGTTGTTGTAGTTGCTTAGATAAAATTAAATCTCATTTCATTCAATCTTTTCCTTTTAGTTGCAATAAAATTAAGAAAAGAAGCTGCGTCTTTTTGACAATAACTCCGCAGTAGAAGTTGCATTTCCTCTTTGAAGTTTTACTGCTTTCATAATCTAATTTGCATCCGCAGTAATTTGATTTATTCTATTTAGCACATATTTTTCAGATTTATCAAATAATTAAAAAAGATTAAAATGAAATCTGTTATGCATATTGTCAGATGCATCTGTTATGCATCATGTCAGAACATCATTTCTCGAAAGGCCAAGCACCACGAGCTCGTGCAAGTTAAATTATATTTTTTATTCATTATTCATTTCAATCGTTTCATTGAATGAGTCACTATAGTATTGCAAACGATCATAAAAAAAACTTTGTCTCGCATTGATTGTTTAAAGAAACACCGCATTTCCTATTTATTTCATTTCATACAATCATGTGCTCAAAATGACATTTTTTTAGGTTTTATTTGCTAGGTTTGTTCTAGGTTTTGGCAGTAGTCCTAAACTTATTTTTTTTTAATCAGAGTGTTTGTGAATGCAATGGAAACGCGTTATAAAAAGTTGATTTTTTGAGATGCTCGTGCAGATAATAAAATTTCAACTTTTTGCCTACGGATTTTTGTTTACCTCATTTCCAAAATAACATCATGTTCTGACATGATAAAATGCATTCATTAGAAATAGTTTAATTTTTTAAAATGCCAATATTTCAGGTAATTAATGAACATTAACTGCACATTAATCAAGCGACAAAAATTTAATAAATAAAAATCGAATACCAGTTTAAAATTCCCTTTTCATGCTTCTGAAGTGTTTCCGAATTTTCAGACAGAATAAAGAATTCTGCTTGAAGTATTCCATTTATATTTCATGTCATTGTCTCCGAATACTTTAGTTGACATACTAGAATTGTCAGGAGAAGAAAGTTAATAACTAATAGAAGATTTATCTCAGTAAATCGTTCACTCTTTTGGATTATTTGTCTCCTTTTATTGTTATGGTACAATTCTACAATCACAGAATAGAATAATAAAATAAAAAGCAATAAATGTTTCAAAGTAATTACCACTATGAAATCGACAACTTAAAAATAATGTATCATTATTTTGAAAGGAAATTTTGTATATTTTATTTTAAATAAGACATATTATTCCATGAATTTCTTATACATATGCTTCTGATGCATAATATATGCATTCTTGCATAGTTGTTTTTTCAATTTGCTTATAATTGCACTTTAATTTTCGATGAAAATGGTTTCTTTTAATAACAATGTGTTGTTTTATTTTATACAGTATAATAGAATAATATAAGACAAACTAAACTATATGTCTAGACAACATGTATTTTTACTCAAAGCTGTTTAAAATATTACTTTAATGGAGTAGATTGACATCTTACTGTACACCAAAACTAAAGTCTAATTGAACGCTGTTGCATCTTTTGCTAAAGATCGATCATTTTCTACAGCGATGAGCACAATGGATCTAAAATTCAATATACCTCAACATGTAAATAATAAATAAATATTAATAAATAAATAAATAATAAATAAAAATAAATAAATAAATGAATTTCGGGCTAATTTTCTTTATTCTCATACTTTTCTTATTATAATGAAAAAGATATTACTCAAATTTATCAGATATTCTTGATAAACAAAAACCCATCATCCTTTTATAAACAAGAACTTACACTTGTGAAAATTCTTTTCATTTTATAAGACAAAATAATAAATTTTAAAATACAGGTAGTGAAATTTTGAGAATCTCCTTTTCTTATTTACTACAGAATAAATTCATTTAAAGATCTACTTCTATCTAATTAATGTTGAGAATTATATCACATTTTAAATTATATCCATAATAGAAACTTTTTGGGAAATTGATTTTATAATTAATTACAGTTTATTATTCAAATCTGGTCGGTACTTACGTATTAGACCGTCTTTGCAAATGGTCGTCAACGGTTTAGTAACTCATTGGCGATGAATTTAAATGTGGCGATAAAGATCAATAGATTACATCATTGCTGGATTGCCATAATTGGCAGTTTAGAAACTTATTGGCAAAAGCTTAAAATTTGGCGATAAAGTTGGACAGTCTAATACGTAAGTACCATCTGGTCCATCGATTTTCAGCGAATTATTGCTGTTTTTAAGAATTTGAACATATTAAAAATTCATTAAGTCTCATATAATTTAGAGAACAGAATTAAGATAATAAGGAATCGTATTATATCTACCATCAAACAATGTTTTCATAAAGTTTTGTCAAAAATGCAAAGAAAATAATTAATATACTTCAAAACATCTTTCAAAAAATTTAATATTCGAAAGTTAATTACACAGAAATAAATTTAGAACGACTGATCATTCGCTTTAAAATTTTAAGGTTTAGGGGAATAATTTTTATCTAATAATATTTTCTGAATTTACTGTTGAAAAATTCAAAAATTATAATTAATTTTTAACTTAAATTGTAATCATTTTTTAAAATCTCTTTCTTAGTGAACATTTATATTTCTCGAAAGTCCAAAAAAAGCCAAATTCGGTAGTTCTAGAATTAACAGTTTATGTATAACAATCTACCTTGTCGAGCATTTTGAAAGTATTTTTTTCAAACATAATAAGCCACAGTTATATAGGTATGACAGTTATATAATTATGAGATTAATATAACTATATTTCATAGAAAATTCTAATTAGTTATTTACGATTGGTTCTTTTTTTCATAACTACATCTAACTATCAATTCTAAACATAATTTAATTGCATAAACCACAACTGAAAATACTTCTAAACAATTCAAAACCATTTGGAACATTTTTCACTAAATAAAAGATTCATTTAAAAATTACATCCTCCAATTTCTTTTTTAAAGAAAATCTTAAACATAAAATGTAACACAACAAGTAACTACTTAAACGAGCGGAATGAATACGACATCAAAATTAATCTGATAAACGAATTCTCCAGGGTCCCGTAAAAACAAAACATGAAATCCGCTTTTTGTGTTCGAAAATATCTTGCGAGACCATTAGTTTCTAACAATGCAGTGGGCGGCAAATGTAACGTAATGTTATTTCTCCTTCGCTTTCCGGCTTCCTTTTACTATTAGGAGAGTGGTTACCTAGGCAACAGAGTAATGTGGCAATGCCCGAAGTAGCAGTAAGTAGCTTGTTATTGAAATGAAATTAATTGATAAGACTACGGTTTTGGACTGGAGGGTGCTTGTATTTAATAGAGATAATTTTGCTCATAGCGAATTTTACTTATTTTGCTGAAGGAATTCTTTTATTATATGTTTTTGTTATTAGATATATTCGATGTTTTAGGGATGAACATATTTTTTGGCCTAATTTTAAATTGGTCATATGCTAACATTACAAAACCAAATGAAGTGGCCTCCCCAAAGTTTTCTCACATCCTCTCCAATAACGATATTATCCACCTTTACTCGGTATAAATATGGTATTGGATAAGGCCATAAATAACTGGCATTTTTAATTAATATGTCTCAGGGATATGAATTTTGGCAAATATTTTATCAGCCAAATGAAGCCAAAAGTTGACACAAAACTACATCTGCAGTCACAAGATAACACACTGGAATTTATTGATTTAAAGCATTGTGATTTTGAACTAGAGCGTTTGCAGGCATGTGAAAGTGCAAATAGACAATGTACGCCCCACTGTATTTGGCCCCAACTTTTATAGGTTTCTCTATTATAAATGTCAATACATCTCTCTCATTCATCTTGTAATTATTGTGTTAGCATATATATCCAAACAGCTTGATATAATACTTCCTTTGAATAGAATCTCAAAATTTGACATTAATCTACAAATTTGGAATAAAGGGCAAATACCAGATTTCATCAGCCTATCTAACAAGTATAAAGCCAAAAATGTGTTTTCTGACTCAGAATGGTCTGAAACTTGGAGATTCGTAAAAATTTCAAGCTCAAAATTTCGATAATTGCAATATTTCCTATATTGCAATTATCGAAATCTATATTGCAATCCGAAATTTTGAAAAATTTAATAATGCATAACCGAGATAGTAGTTACTAAAAAAGATTTCAAGTTTTAGTTCGTGACATGGTAGCATATATTGTATTATGCTTGATTGCACCTGTTAATAGAGTCAATGTGTACCTATTTTTGCATTATTAAATTTTTAGAAATCGTGAGCCTACAAACATTCAGTATTTTGAAAAATGTTTCCATTTGAATTGTACTGAGCAATATAATATTCTACTTAATCATAATAAATACATAAAAAATTATTGATTATTTTCGTATAGCTAATTAGAGGTATACGACATATTTACACGAAATTATTATTAGAAAAGAGTGTTTCTTGAATATTTATTGAAAATTAAAAGTATTTGCGCGGAAATATAGTTTATATATCAAAAAGATATTTTTAAAAACTTGGTTATCTTGTTAAATTTTTTAACCAACAATGTTTTTCGAAACTAATGAGTATATTGAGGTAATTTTTTAATTAATTAGAATTCTCTTTCAAATTAAAAGAAACTCTTCCTTCATTATTCCTTCTGATATCAACGAATTAACTATATGCCAAATTTGATAAAGATAAAGATAAGTCTGCTGTGTCGAGAAATTGTTCAGAAAATCTTTAATGATTTTCCCAATACATAATATATATATATATATATATATAT
>JAOUZG010044158.1:1549270-1563497 GCA_026289955.1 Argiope argentata | reverse complement strand
AAAAAAAAATGACCGAGTGACCCTTACTGCAACATTGACTGGAATCGTGAGTCCTAAAGGTCCATCACCAGTCATGGTTCAACCTTTCCCTAAGGAAGTACGTTCCGTCATCGATGGGAGGAACCAAAACCCTATTTTTTGTGTATCCTTTAAGGTGGCGAGAACCAACTACCAAGCTGGTAACTTCCCATCCTCAATTACAAGGTGCCATTAGGGGTGGAGTGTAAATAAAGTTTTAAAAACTCGATCAATCGAAAGTGAAAATGCAGCATCTGATTTAATCATCCTGTACTTAAACGGAAATAATTGAAATTTTCTAACTGAAATGTAGATAATTTAAAATATAACTGTAATATACAAAAAAATATGTTTAAAATTTGTTTCTGAAGAAATACAGTGTTAAGATATCGGATTTAATTACGTACCAACCACAAGCATTATACTACTAATAGTATAAACTTCAGAGAAAAATTAATTTGTGAGTGATGCGTGATCTTTTAGACATAATTTGAGAATATTTTCACTAGAAAATTTCGTAGAATTCACAATGATTCTCATAAATCCACCTAGTGTTTTTAAAAGTTTTAAAATAATAAAATTTTAGCAAATTTTAATCATCTTGCTCTCCGTTTTCGACGTAAATATGTAAAAAAAAAATTCAGGAAAAAATACAATGCATGATTTCTAGGCGTTAATCTAGCTCAGACAAAATAATGCATCATCTTTAAGGAGACATTTAAAATACGGTGATTTCAGATAAGCATTTATCAAGCTAACGAGGGGAAAAACTTCAACGGATTAGCTAACATTCCGATAAAGACATATTTTAAAATCTTTCTATCCAAAAGTTTGTTCTCTTAAAATAAAGGAAAGGCATTTGTATTAAAAAGACAATTTTTACTTGGATTAATATTCACAAAGAATAGACGAAATTCTTTTTTTTTTCTTCAAATTATTTTTATATTGTAGTTCATTATTTATTTATTATTATATAAGCATTATTAAATTAAAGCATAATTATCTTCCTATATCAAGCGATTAGGTACTTACGTATTAGACCGTCCAACTTTATTGCCAAATTTAACTCCGTCGCCAATGAGTTACTAAACCATTGGCAACTGTTAGCGAAGATGGTCTATAGCGTAAGCACCTGTGATTATTAAGCATCTTTCATCCCATCCAACTGTCATGGCTAGAGGTAAAGAACCTTGAGTTCAAGCACTCCATCCACCTCCCCTTCTAAGTAGGAAAATATTTATCTGTATCTAGATGAAGAAAAGAATAGCTATGGCCTAAATTTTGGTTTTATAAAACGTTCCACACTTTGCACCACGTATATAGGAATTAAAAATGCACGCATCTTCAAAACTCATCGTATTGTACAAGAAATAATATGTTATAATCAAAGAATACAAAATTTCAAGTTTATATTGCTCCCTTATATACGTAAATAATTTTTTGGGGGTACTTACGTATTATACCGTCCAACTTTATAGCCAAATTTGAAGTTGTCGCCAATGAGTTGCTAAACCGCCAATCATGGCTATACGGCAATGGTTTAATCCTTTGATCTTTATCGCAAAATTTAAATCCGTCACCAATTAGTTACTATACCGTTGGCGATCGTTGGAGAAGACGGTATAATACGTAAATACTAAATTTTGAACTATAATAAGAACTCAATAAATGTATTATGATTCTAACCGCCTTTGACTACTAACTGAGTAAACTGAAATATAGATTATATTCAATTAAATTTATATCGTTTAAATATATTATCATGTTTATGGTTCAGCCAAATAGCCGGGCATTAAAACCGTATTATTTTAAATGTCTTATATATATTATTTTCGTTGTGTTTTCTAATGGAGACCAGTCCCTTGACATTTTAGAGCTGTTAAAAACACAAATATGCTCATCTGTCTTCTAAATTTCAATATATTATAACTCAGTTGATAAGCAGAATCCTTCACCCTTAGCTTTCAACAATGGAAGAAATTTATTCAATTAAATGTTTAATGAAACAATGAAAACGGTTCAATTTTAGAGCAACAATGTAATACGTTGTTGAAAATTAAATTTAAAAATTAAGGTTGCGAAAATTGAGAAATTTGTTTTTACAATTGCTAAATTAGTATCATTAAAAAGACATTTTTTAAAAAATTTGAAATGTGCAAAATTTATATTTTTGCAATATTGTCGGAAAGTATCGTGTAAAAACTGAAAAATTCTATTTAATTTTTAATTAATTCTAATTTTAAAAAATTACTCAGAGAAGCAGTACATATTTGTTCCAAATTTGGTAGTTGTATATCAAATTTAATCTATAAATCTAATCTAATTTGTAAAGAGTTATACCGCACATCCACACAGGCATATTCACATACAGATACACTTAGAAAGAAAGATTTACAGATACTTACAAACACATTTATATAAATCTTTATTCTTAGCAAAGATTGTAGCAAATAGTGTGTAATGATGTATCGGATCTGATTGCAAGAATTATTATTGTTGAAGAAGAATGTAACAAATGATCTGTTCCGGTGTAACTATTTTTGATACATCGTGTTTTATCTTCATTCATATAAAGTATCCAGTTGCAAATGTGTCAGATATTTATTTATTTGTGATTTATTGGATGCCCGAAAATTCAGTTTCTCGAAGATATGAAGCATAAAAAAACGTTTTAAAAAGATCAATTTGTTTGAAATCTCCTTCTATTTAATCTCTTCTTTTTAACCAAATCCTTTTCGAACTCATGAGAAGTATCGAATTAAAAACTATCCAAACGATTTCTTAATTCTAAATTTGTTTTTCTATCTTTCGCTAATACAAACTTCTGACAGTTATAATAAATGCTTAAAATTTTCATCTAATAAGTGTTTTGTTACAAATACTGATTAGTGTTTGTTAAATATTGATTTTGCTTTTCTATCTGATTTAAATTTAGTTTCAGGGAACCAATTTTTTGTTTTAAAATTGAATTTAAATTGTATTTTTGATATAACACTCAATAATCCTTACATCAAACTGGCAACAATACCTTTTTTACGAAAACAATTGGCAATTTTTTTAGTTTCTGCATTGTTATTCTCGTTTATGCCTATTAGTTGCCATATAATAAGACTTTTAGGTGGTTTAGAAAAACTCAAAATAACAATTCTTTAAAAATAAAATAAGGATCAATTGTAAATGGCAATATAAATAAAAGATTTAATATAAAAAATCAAATTTTTGCACTAATCTAAAGCGCATTCATTATCAAATATTTTATCGGTACAGAAAATTGCTGGAAACAAACGTTTTTCTCCTGAAAAATAATTGCACCTTTCAATTTTGCTTTTCTTAAAAGAATAGATTGGAGGATTAATTATTTCAGAAAAAAATTATTTTTGGTAATTTGATACCTTTTTTAGAATTTTTGCCCCTGCTTGGCGCGCTTTTCAAAAAACGCCAACTCGTCAACCATATATTTTACTTCATTCACAAAACATTAATCTAAATTCTTCTTATAATAGAAATAAAAACCATAATAGAAAAGAAAAGCATTGACATATTATCGCCAACTTGGCGAAGAAGGGATATAAACTACATATCACCCCATACTATTGTATATAATGAAGATTTATGCATGCTAAAATGTTATATTTACGCAACAATCTACAAAACCTTTATTGTTAACTTGTAATTTACTAACCTATTATATAAATCTATGCTTTTGAAAGAAAAATCATAGCTATTGAAAAAATATAGAAAAAACTCCAATAAAAAATACCATAGATTGAACATCTAACACACACAAACATAAAGGCCGTCAGCCATAAATGCCGATTAAAAAAACATGTTAAAAATGTAACAAGTTCATACATTCTATCTAAAATTATTTTTAAAACATGCATTAAAACTTAAGAAGTTATGAGCTTTTGATCTTAAAAACATTGAAAACATATAAGAGATTAAAAAAGATAAATATAAAAAACCTTTAGAAATTTAAAGGTTAAGATGCATTTTATCCCATAATTTTAAAAAACACATTCCAAATTATAAAATTACATACATTTTTAATTTTGAAAACATAAAAGACCTCCTGCAACTTGACGAGGTTTTTTTTTTTTTTTTTGATTATATAATGCGAATTTGTTAAAATAACTAAATTTCGCAATCACATTCCAAAATAAACTATTAACTCTAAACATTTTGACCAGTATTCAGCTTGTGCCACTTATAATCCAGTAGAATAATAGATAAAGCTACAAAGAAGTAACCATCATGGAAATTGCTGTCACTTATATGTCCGTCTATCCAGCAATATATTTCTAAACATGGAAATTTAATCATTCCAATACAATATTATGTGATAAAAAATGTCATTAAAAAATTAAGAAAAAGTATTATAGAATTTTTTTGAAAACAAAATTGAGCAGTTCTAATTCCTTATAAAGTATTTTCAATCTTTGATATACCTAATTTTCTTTTAAGAAAAAAATGAGTCATTTTATAATAATTTAATAAAGATGTCATCTCTAAAATTGAATTGTGGTATTTCGTGTCTTTCAGTAGTCAGAAATTTATTTAAATCTCATTTTTGTTCAAACTATTCATTTCCGCGTTGTTGGGAAATAAGTGAAAAATTTTAAAGACATTACTTCAATAACTTCAATAAAATGCTTTGATTAAAATTTTCTGTAAGTCTGTCAAAAGTATTGATTCAAGAATTTTTTTTTCAAAACATGTTTTTTTTTCCCTAAATTATAATCTCTTATCTAAGGTTATCCAGTACCATTCTACAAATCCCAGATTTCTTTTCCATTCTACAAATTCCAGATTTCTTTTCCATCAAAAGCTAAATTGGCTGTCATTACTCGATTATTTTTTGAGTATTTCTGAGTGCATTTAAACCAAAAAGACTTTTGACTTAAGATTATTATAAAGCGGATATTATTATTTTATGGAAAGGGCTCCACTGGAAAATTTCAATGATAAAGGCTTTCTATGCCGTAAGTAGATGTATGTATGATTTTTGTAAATAATTTTTTCTTGAAGTTTTTTAAGGGCGTCGGTTGCTGTTTTCATTTCATTGATAGCATTCTTAAGATTGGGGAAGATTTGGAGAAGATTTGATTCCCTTAAGTAGATCAAATACATCGGCGATTTCAGAGTCTGAGTTGCAGGGATTATTTGTTCGGGTAGAGGGATAAGATTTGATTTTAAAGGTTGCTGGGGAAGATTTGTTTTTAACATGTTGGAATAGGAGGCGTTGGGAGGCATAGTCAGATTGAAAATAGTTTAACCTAATAGTTTGCGGGTTTTGAATTTGAGGAAATTTAGTGCAGTGTCTATAAATTGCGGTATAAGTTAATGCCCTTTAGATTATTTATTTTCTCTTTTGGGGGGGGGCAGTTTCTAGTTTGATGTTTATTGCTGCATCTGAGACGTCTTGATTTTAAGGCGCAGCTGCTAGCGAAGTGTCCGAAAAGGTTATAATTGTGGCACTGGGAAAAATAATTGCGTCCCTCGTAGCACTCAATGTTTACTTTTAAGTCTTCAATATCAGTGAGGTTGCAAATTCCATCTACGATGTCATTTATATTAAGCTCAACTAACAGTATGGGGAGGGGGTCTAATGGTTTTAAATTGAGAGAGACGAGTTATTTTGTTTACTGAAAAGCCTCGGTTTTTTAATTGAGTTTCGAGGGCATCACTCGTGTAGTTTCTAGGTAGTCCCTTTATTACCACCTTAACGGGTCTGAGAGTGCTGGCCTTTTATAGTTATCGGGAGGTGGGCAGAGATGGTTCTGGACAAGTATCTGGGCATCAAGTATATCTCGATTATTAATAAAATCCTAAAAGTTTCCGAAAATATCTATTTTGTTTCCAAAGACGCCAAATCGTCATGTTTGTCGCCAAACTATGGGATTACTGACTCGGCACCCAAGCAGAATTCAATATAGCTTATTGTAAAGCAGTCTTTCTAGTGATGAGCTAACAGTGCTAAGAAGAAACATTACAGATTTGTAACAATATTTACAATAATATGGTCACCCTGAATAATATGGATCAGTCATATATATGATCTCTTTTGTTTCTGCCGTTCGCGATTACAAATTCGCAAAGATCCAGACCAATAGACAAAACCTGTTTTATTGCGTCGTTACTTATGGCACTTGCCGTGGACAAGCCCCGCTGATACATCAGCAGAATTTAAGCCGAAGGTTTGCGTCTCTTGTTTTTAACAAGTAGAGCCATCTAGGTCCAAGAGTACGACTTAGCTACGCACACCTCACAATCCTTTATAGGGGGAGGACTACATTCATACATTTTTCACTCATTCATCTCAGATCGTTATTTAGACCTGGAATAGAGAACGATCACCTCTGACCCAGTACCCCCAGTGATGTTACTCTCGATATGGAGAACTTTGCGATCCCGAACAGATTTAACGAGCCCCAATCGCCACACAGTAGGGGGTCTTTTCGCCGGTGAGTTTCGAACATGCAACCTAAGGAGTACGAGCCCAACGCTTTTCCAACCAGGCTATACCGGCCTTTTGATTGGTTAGGTCTAAATATTGATACGAAAAAACATTAAAGAAAATAGATCTATATATTCAATCCGAGTGCTCGAATTTGGAGTCATCCAATCACAAGTGCATGGGCAAAAGAAAAACCAGTCGTTCCATAGACGGATTTCGTTCTAAATTTGATACGCATTAAGAACTTTGGAAACAACTGTGGGAACAAAAGGATCATTCACCAAATTACATGCATGTTTGTTCTTTCCGTTTTAAATTATCGTGATCATAGACCAAAATGACATAATTTCAAAAATTGACTTTTTTAGATTCGGGGATTTCTGAAACATGGAAATTCGTCAAAATCTCGATTTATGTTAATAATTTTATTTCTCTTTGCATGCTTCGTTCATTAAAAAAATAGATTATAAGTTGGAAAATCGCCCTGAAATTGGTTTACACAAATACTTTTTTATTTGAATTTTCATGAAATAATTATTTTTAAAGCTTCTTTTTCTGTGTCAATTTTTCAATATCTTCGGTGTGCAATGCCTTTTTTAAAATTCTAAATTCTATGTAAATCTAAAATATAGTTTTGCTTCTGCTGACGTTGTATTAATGAATTGCTTAAAATAAATGTGTCCTCGAATCTCTAAACAGTTCTTGCATTTGTGAGATGTACATTTCTAGGAAGGACTACACAAATTAGGAAGGAGAAATCACAACAAATTACTTCAAGAAAAAATTTGATTAAATCCAACCTAACCCTAAACCAGCTTATGTCTGCTAATATTATGTGCAGGTGAGTCAAATTATCTCAATTAACTTAATTGGAAGAAAGGGGGCGATCGATAGAAAGGCTTCTGATTTAGAATTCGCCCGCAGCTCTCGGCTATCGGATTAAATATTGCTTTTGTAAGGATCGGGGCCTTCGTCTTGGGGATTATTGATGGTTCAGGAAATTCTCTTTGAGGGCCAATTAGTAATATTCTTAGCAATCGAAAATCTATTCTTAATTCATAGGCAATAGTATTTGAGCAAATGATGAATGCAGAAACTAATTTACATGAGATTAATAATGAACTTTTTTGTAAGTATTGGCTTTTTTAAAGAATTATTGTAAATACAAGCATTGGTTTTTTAAATATATTTTAATTCCAATAATTGTACTTATATATCCTGAAATTTTGTATTTTATGTGCAATAATTACACATCACATACGGAATACTTTTTGTTTTATGTATAGGGTTGAATAAAAATATTTTTGCTAAATATAAATGTGAATTATACATTACAAATCAGAAAATTCCAAGAAATTTATTCTAAATTTGCGAAATTTGGTTTTCAAATTAAGTTTCAAGTAATACATTTTTACGTTAAAGATAGCACTCAAAATATTTTGCATCTTTTCTTTTGTTACCATCGTCCATAGCCGGGATGAATGCGACAATTTATGCAAATGATAGGTGTATTATTTTCAGAAAAAAACAACTACTTTCGAATCTATTTTTCTTATGGTCATTAAGTTTTCATTGTTTGATTCAATCTGAGTGACCATTAGGTGAAAATAACGCACCACCATAGATCATCCCCTAATCGCCAAGGATATTTAGCACCAAATATGGTAACCCGATATTGTCGTTGGAGGATATCTTTCTCTGGGAGATAAGACGCAAGAGCTCGGTGAGTTGGCGATTTTGAAAAGTGTGCCAAGGGGGTGATGTTCTCCATGGATCAACCACCAACAATATCCTTTCTTGTTTTCGTTTTGTAGTGATTAAATTGTTTTAGTATGCCAATACCTATCGTATATAGGTAAAAAACAATCTTTTAAATATTTCTCATTATTCTACATTAAGACAGAATAAGATGGTGTTTAAAATCTATAAAAAGAAAAGTGAGTGGAAAAGAGAGATTTATAAATTTATTAACGGATGTCAAGTTAGTGACACCCAAGATTCATGCCAAATTTGGTAACCATTAACTGATATAGGGAACAAAATTCTGGAAATTGGAAAAAAATATGACTTTACTTCCGAGATCTGAGGGTTTCTATGGAGAATTACATTGTACTAAAACTATTTAAACACAAGAGGAGCTTAAATGAACCATTTCCTTCTTATTTTTGTTTGCAGAGTAATCTGATAAGATCTTAGGCGCTGAGCGTTATTCCTTATACGATTATTGTTGCTTAATTAATGATTCCTATTGCTCTTTATATATATTTCGATTTATTTTTATAAGCTGTCTTCCGAGTTTTCTGGAATATTTGGGGATGGGGGTTAAGGCATCGTTTTCCATCATCCATCTTATCTCAACATGTACCATCAACGGTTTTTCCTAACAATATTAGAATCGGTAAACTTTATTGAAATAAGGAAGAACGAATGGATGTACGTAAGGAAGGAATTAGATGGAAAAGAAATGTTGCAAAATATTGGAAAAAAAGGTTAACTGATCAAATGAACAAACTTATATAATTAATAAGTATATTCCCGGCAAAAATAAATTCCTCTATTTTCTTTCATAGAGGTAAAAATGGCTGTTAGTACCTTCTAGGGCAAAATCTATGCTGGCAAAGAATCATTGAAGCTTTTGGTGAGAATTCTTTTTTTATGGAAAGTTCATTGCTCGCAAGTTAGATTAAAATTCAAATCCTTTTTTAAACAAATGTTAATGTTTACTTCTACTTTTGACTATTGTCTTTATTAACATTTAATAAAAAGGAAAAAAAACCTCTCATTGTATTACTTTTTATGTATTCCCTATTCCTCATCGAAAAAGTAAGACATCGGAAGCTCCAGTAATGATTTTAAATCTAATTATATTATATTCCCAAAGAACTTTCTCAAAAATGCTTGTTTCTAATTAACTGTTCCTATTTTACGCGATTCTTTTCATAATTTATAAAAGTTATGAATATGAATTATATGCAAATGACTTCTTCAATATTTAATTTGCTAAAGCATACTTTCAGCAAAAATAAATACTAATCTAGATTAATTTTAACTCATTTGAAAAGAAGGATTTTCTGACTAGAAATCTTTTTAAAAAATGTATTATTTTTTTATTACCTTTTGTTAGGTCCAGACTCGCTATAAGCCTTGTTTGAGAATATTTTCAGAAAGAATTGAATCTCATGACATCATAGAGTGTTTACAGAAGACTTGAAAACCTATTTCAAATTACGATATCCCTTTATTGATAATGTATTTTTGTTTTTTCTGATTCTTCATATAAACAACTCAAATATTTAGAATAATGCTTTTTTCTCTATGCTAACAATTGAATGCCTTCAAAAACTGAACAATATCAATTTATAATGCTTTTAACAATGGAAGACATTCTCTTTATGAAATATTTGAATTAACAATGAAGAGGATTTGACCTTTCTAGAATAATGAAATCTGTTGTTGAAAATTATGCAAAAAAAAATTTAAAATTGAAGGGTTTGCTGTAAAGAGGAGGTAACTCCAATTATTCAAGTTTGCAGATCACCGAAAAAAATGTTTGAAAATTCTAAATTCCAAAATGTGTGAATATTTACCTTTTGATCAATCACATTAATTGTTTCTACCTATTATTTTGGTATTTTCAGTCGAAAATATATGTTCAAGTTAACATGGCATATGTTGAAATGTTGGAAATACATATTTCTTACAATTAAATAGATCGTCTGCCTACCTCTATGAAAAAATATTTCACAGTAAAAATGCAGTTTCCTATAGAATTATTATTTAAAATAAACTAACAAAGTATGTTGTTGTTGTTACTTATGGCACTTGCCATATTGGACAAGCCCCCCGCTGATACAGCAGCAGATTTACGCCGAAAGGAATGTCCCTTGTTTTTGAAGTAGCGCCAATTAGGGCCAAGACTACGACTTAGCTACATATTCGCTTGCGCAACCCCTTTTTATAGGGGGACCACATTCACACATCTCACAGATAGCACACAGAAGAACAACCATGCCCGAACCCGGGACTCCCAGGACACAAGGAAGCTGTGCTACCTCTGAGCCAGTAAACCGGCAACGAAATATAATCAGCATATATACAAACTTATCTTTAAAACAAAATATATATATATATTTACTAATCATCACAATGTCCCTCTGTAAAGTCGGACGCATGTGCTGCGCCGTCAGGTTGTAGATTATCGTAGAACTACGTATCACTTTTTGAGACAGTACTTTTCTGTATGACGGGCGCCAGCAAAAAATCGGCAAAGAAATTTGGCGGGACTCTACATTATTTGGAGATTTTTCACTGTCGCTCGGCTAGCAGGAAAAACACCATGAGACCTATTTGAGCTAGCTCCATTACATCTTTATATTTTGGGTATGGAAGTGAAAGTAAAATGGCGGAATCTTGTTTACCATTAAAGGAGTAATGTTATCCATGTTGAATTTTCCAATTGTTTTGTTGCATAGCACTCCAACACTCTTCATATATAATATGTTTCCTGGGTACTTATGTATTAGACCATCCAAATTTACCGCCAAATTTGAAGTCATCGCCAATGAGTTGCTAAACCGCCAATAACAGCTATGGTGTAATCCGTCTCCAATGAGTTACGAAACCGCTGGCGATCGTTGACGAAGATGGCCTAATACGTAAGTGCTGTTTCCTGTATTAATTTGGAATTTTGGAATAAGTACAAATTCTATATTTCTTTATAAATTGCCTTTTTTACCATCAGAAATGATGTAAGGAATCCTCAGGAAGAAACATTTTAATAGTCCAACGAAGCTGAAAATCCTTCTTTGGTAACTTTGATAACAACAAAATTCTCACTCGTCAACTCTATGACATCAATATAGTCAATCGATAGAAAAACTCTTTCTACTTTCCTTGTACGTTTTTCAGTGTTTCAGAAGGTACGATCAGTTAGGGGGAAATGGCGATGGTGCCAGGAGCTACTTCTACAGTGCAACAAACGAAAGAGAGAAAGGCACTTTCGTATTAGTCCGTCTTCGCCAAAGATTGCCAACTGTATAGTAACTCATTGGTGACGGATTTAAATTTGGCCATAAAGATTAATGGATTGCACTTTGCCGGATTACTGTAAATGGTGGTTTAGTAACTCATTTGACAACGACTTCAAATTTTTGCGGTCTAATACGTAAGTACCGACAGAAAGAGCTCTATAGCTTGAGTAAGCGAGAACTAACGATTGGAACTGTCTTTCTGATACCAAACGAACAAGTTTTTACTTTACCACATAATGGTACATGCAACTCTAAACTCTCCTAAATTGGCTAAATCGGAGATACATTCTTTTTTTCAGTTATTAAAATGTAGGAGAAATTTCATGACAATTTAACTATTAATGAAAAGGAAATTTTTTTTTACCTTAAAATATTATAAAAATTACCTTTGTGCAATAATATTTTTTAAGGGCCATTGCAAGAGGAGCTTCAAAAATTCGCTTAATTTTTAATTATTTAAAATTTTATAAATACCTGTGCTAAATTTGTTAGTTCAAGCTTAAATTATTTTTCCTATAACATACATCAACTTATACATATTCTCTTTCAGCTAATTCCCGAGGATTAACGATGATTGAGAACTTCAAATAAGTATTTTTGACTCTTACTTTTAGTGGTCTTTTCATTGAAAAAAAATTTGAATTTCAAATTTCGATAGGTATGTAATTTATGTTATTTCAGAAATCTATTTATTGTGTTAAGAAATTTAAAAATTTTCTGCGAGCTCATCTAAAATTTGAGGGTTAAATGAAAACGGAAGATATTAAATGTTTCAACAAATAAAATAATTTTCTTCCTAAAACTAATTTTTTTATTAAAAAGTATTCCACATTGAAGATTATGCATGATGCCGAATATGTTTCATAGTTCATTTAAAATGTCATAAAATTATTCAACTAAAATTGCGTTGATTCAAAAAACAATTAGTTTACTCCAATAATTTTGTGTCTTAAAAGACAATAGCATACTGTTATAAATTTTTACTTATTACAGGAAGTAGAGATTTTTTACACTTTGAAGAGTTTTTGAAAATGTGTACGATTAAAAAAATTTCATCATCATTTTGTTAATTCTTAAAAGCAAGCACAACAAAAATTTAAAAAAAATAAATACAAACTTTAAATAGAATTTACCCATTATGGGAAAATAAGCGTAACTTCGTTCTCTCATTGTCAATAACGAAAAAAATATATAAGATGAAATTTTTATAGTGTAAATGAAAAAGATTTCAGTTTAGTTACAAAAATGAAGTACATTGTTTCAAAATAATAATTGTTTAAAATTAAATAAAAATATTTATTAAAACCATTTTTTTTTAAATTTTAATACAGTGTAGTCAATTCTTCTGTACAGGTATAATATTTGGAACTCTAACAAAAAAAAATTCGAAGTTGTGTTTAATTTTAAATTTTTACTGTAGTTAAAACTAAGCAATATTATTAAAACTTGCTAATTCTATATTTATTATTAATAAATTTTGAATTATAATTCTCTTATTTAATTAAAATTTAAAATGAATTTTTTTAAAATATTTCATTTAAATGCGCATTTTTTACCACCAAAATTATTTATTCTAAACTTGGAAGTTCCATGTATAAGCTTCTAAAAGCTTCTAACTAAAAGCTCTTTTATTATTCAGCTTTGTTATTATCCTCTTACTAGCACTTTTAAAATGCTAACAAACACACTCTCCTTTAAAATATGAATAAAGATTACCATTTTCAACGAACATTTTTAATAAAACTTTTCTATTCCCAAATGTCCATCAAAAAGAAGACAATTTCTCTGTAAATATTATCTCGGAAGAAAATTCTTCACGTTATACCATCTTTTTAGAAATATCTTAATCTAGAAACATCTTTATATAGCTCAGTAAACACGACGTATAAAATAAAAATCAAGCACTTGCGAGTATCCTTTGAGTGCTTGCTAATCTCCAAAGACCAATTAAGGAATATTTCTTATAAGTATTTTGGCAACATTATAGTATCTCTCAGGTGCCATTAAGCTTTGCTAAATGCATTTTTACTTTGGAAATTTTCACGTAATTCAGAGCTCATTAGCAACCTTAAGGAGTACTACACCCAAAGATCGTTAAAATATTTTTAATTGTTGCCCTTCTGCTTTCTGAAGTACCTTTTAAATGTCAATTCTTGAATGAATTCCCTAGGACATAATACTTCTTTATTCAGATGAAATTATAAAAATTACTCTTGAATAATTACGGAATTACAACGAACCTTTCAAAAGTTCTTACTGTCAATTAAACGTAAATAGTAGGATTATCTTTAAAAGTCAAGAGATGATCTACTCCTATTATTTCTGTTTTTAAAAATAATACTTTGAGAAAGGCATTTCTGACTTTTTAATAAACTCTGTTTTAATTAACTAAGGAAAAAGAACAACAATTTTTAAGTAGTTATAAAATAGAGAATATAAAGTATTTAATTCGAATTGACAAGGGAGTCAAATTTCATTATCGTAATAAACATTTAATGACTTTAATAAAGTTCGAAATTCAGGCATTTGCTATGTACCATGGATTTCAAGCTTTTCGTGAGTCATTTTACCTTAATTGATGCTCTTCATATTAGTAAAAGAAATTGTCATTTGATATAGTTATTTATCCTTTATTAATTTTTTGAGAAAAGTTATTCTAATTCTTAGTTTAAAGATATTTATTTGTTGTGAGTTTTTTTCCCTTGCTGCTATTAGTCAAACT
>JAOUZG010044158.1:1512816-1548870 GCA_026289955.1 Argiope argentata | reverse complement strand
CCGCTCAAGTTCAAATATATTTTTTAAACAAAAAGTGGATGAAGCTTGATGTTAATACAGTTTTTTTTTCAAATAATAATTCCTTAATTTGATTAATTTTTCAGTAAT
Organism: Argiope argentata; assembly: GCA_026289955.1. Taxonomy (NCBI): domain Eukaryota; kingdom Metazoa; phylum Arthropoda; class Arachnida; order Araneae; family Araneidae; genus Argiope; species Argiope argentata. Next base: position 1,548,762 of record JAOUZG010044158.1, on the reverse strand, counting down.
TAATTAAAATCTTACTTTTTCACCAGAAATCTTGATTTATCCACCACCAAGTCAGAAAGACTTCAGTTTGTTTATTTTCCCACTCTAACGAGGTTAGGCTTAACACCTTGACACACAAATTTATTATTTATTTTCTAATTAGATGAAACATCCTATTTTGGTCATTTATTGTTGATTTCTTTTTAAATAATATATGCAGCATTCGGCATAATAAACCGTTTCGAATTTATTTTTGTGAATTTAAATACCTAATTCTGTGGCTTAGTTGCCGACTTGAAACTAAGAATTCAGTAATTCGATGCACGTGTCGGACATGTCATTGTATGAAAGGTATTAATATGTTTTAGATCGGTTATTTTAAACGATTCTGTTTATTTTCTTAGTGTTTAGTGCCTTTAAAATTAAACATTGTTAATTAATTTTTTCCGATTCATTTTGAGGTACTTTTGAATTAAAATAAAACAGAATAAAGGAAATTAAAAATTTCTAATCCGTATTGTGCTATCCCAACCGCCGTAGAAAATTCACGCATTTGTATCGGCCCAAATGGTATTGAAAATCCAATTATTCGCAGTGTCTTCTTATTTATTTTCAACGGATACGGAACTGATTTTGCTTTGGTAAGAATTAATTTTTTGATCAATTATATGTAATAATTGAAATTATTTAATAAAAAGTAACAGAAATTTTTTTATTGACCTAAGTAGGAATTAACTAAAAAAGTGTTTACATTGCTTGTTTCTTAATTATTTAATATCAATAATATTTATTTCAATAATCATTTTCTTTCTTTACGATTATTAAGCCTAATATAAATATCAATGATGCGTTTTGAATTTATAATGCATTTATTATACCTAAATGAACACTAGATTGTAGTTCATGATATTATCTTAGAAACTTCTTTTCAGATATTCTTATTTTAGTAACAACAAACAATTTTTAATAATTCTGAATTATTGAATACAGATTAATTCAGAATTATTGAGCGTTTAGAAATTTAAAACCCATGAAAATTTTGGTAGTTTTTGGTTTAGCGTGTGCAGCAGTAAGATCACCAAATAATCTAGACCTGCGCTAAATAATTGCCGCTAAGATCTGCCTAAGCATGCGTACAAACATAACGCTACAACTGTTTTTGGCGATAATTTTTTTAATGCGCAGTTCTAAATTATTTGACGACTTTATTGTTTGTGGTTGGTTAACTTATAATAAAAACCTTTCATCGCTGCTAATTTTAGAAATTATATTTTCTTGTTGGTTATTAAAAGTTTTTAATATTGAAAATTAAGCAAAATATTCATATCCTAATTATCAACAGAGTAAAATTATCTAGAATAAAATTTGTGTAGTAATAGTGACATCTCCTAAAAAACATTTTTTAAACTTGCATCGCAATTAAATTGTAACAAATAAAAATATAAAAATGAAATCTGCTATGCATATTTCAATGTATCGTGTCAGAACATCATTTCTTGAACGGCCAAGCACTACGTGCTCTTGTGCAAGTTAAATTATATTTTTATTCCTTTTAATTATTTCATTGAATTATTTTCAGCATTGTAAACGATCTAAAAACTTTGTCCCGCATTTATTGTTTAAAAAAATATCGTATTTCCTATTTATTTCATTTCATATAATCACGTGCTCAAAATGATAATTTTCTAGGTTTTATTTGCTATAGTCATTAACTTATTTTTTTAATCAGAGTTTTTGTGGATGTAATTGCAACGAGTTATTAAAAGCTGATTTATTGAGGTACTCGTGCAGATAATAATTTTTTTTTATTTTTAGTCTAAGGATTTTTGTTGAGGCCAAAAACCTCATCCCAAAAGCAACATAATGTTCTAATGTAATAATATTAATTTAAATTTGAAGATGGTGCAAAAATGATTTAATTTATTTCACTAAGTTTAAAAAATTCAACAACAAAAAATCCTTTTTGAGTTTTCTTACTGCGAAAAGTGTTTTTCAGTCAAATGATTCAACTTTAAGCTCTATATATTTTCCTTTATTATTAATAGACATATTTGGAAACAGAAAAACTGTTATTTATCACTGGTTAAAATTGCTGTTCTTCCGTTATTTTCCTGCATCATTATACGGCAATATTGTAGAGGGTTTTTTTGCTATATGTACCATTACATAGTGAACTAAATATATATTTATTAAAAGAATTATAAAAATGAAGTACAGAAGATTGAGGAGAAAAAACGACATAATTCTTTCAAAGAAGTAACCATCGTGAAATAAAACATGTAAATAGTTTTATTTTTCTTTTGTATTTATTTCACGATGATAAAAAAAATTTCAAAATTACTCCTAGTAATATAAACGAAATCACTTTATTTCACATATATTCTTTATATTTCTCATCTTTGTTCGCTGTATCACAAGTTTCTCAAAATTAAAAAAAAAATGACTGAAGAAAAACATGAAAGTCATTATTTTTTTTTCTTGATCGAATTTCTTAAAACCAAATAAATAATTTTAATCTCTCTAGCCACTTGGAAAAAAAGAGTTAGGCATCAAATTCATTTCTATGCCACGGCAATCAATAAAGCGACAAAAAGGAATTTATTAGAAACCCCCCCCCCCCAAAAAAAAACTAGCCTCTTTGAAGTTCTTAAAGCTGCTTTAAACATAGACCTTTGTTTGTTCAAAAATTGTTTCTAAAGCAAATATTTCTTTTTAAATTTACATAATAACCTTTGAAAAATAAGTGCTTAAATTCATCTTCCTTTTTTTAAGAGCGCCGGATTATATTCATAAACATGAGCATTATTTTTTTGCAAAAAAAGAGGGTTGCTTGCATAAAATCAAATAGGTTTATTCTCGAGGACTGATATGTCGTTTTCCTAATTACGTGACATTTATCCTTTGAAATTAACATTATAGCCAACTCTTAATATTCATTATGGCGTTTTTTCTGACACGAAAGGTATGTGGTAGGCATAAGGCGTTTGTTTTGTTTGGGGTTTTATGTTGCAAGAGTCATGGTGTTGACTATACTCCGCCAAACCATGGGTCAAATTATATCATTTTAAAACAGTCATTAGTAAGAAAATGAGGAGAAGCTAAAATGTGACCAAGATTCAAATAAAAGGACAAAAAATTATGGATTTTAAAATACAAAGAGTTGGACATGTGGTATCTTACCAAGCAAGAAATATAATGGAGTGCAAGATTTTTTTTAAAGAACTGTAACCACTGGGCACTGAAGTTTGGACATTCTGACAAAATATGCTTTACAGATATTTGACATTGATACAGCGAACACAGTGGTGGTTGTTCACCTCACAACAAATGAATATGGGAGTATCTCGTGTGTCCGATGCGCAAACGAGTTAAGACATCTACTTTTCTGTTTGCTAATGAGGACCAAGGTTGCACATGGGGTTTGAAAACATGGAGTTTGTTCTTTGTCCCCAGATTCCAATGTCTCTGCCATTTAGAATAAAGGAGCATCTTAATATTTTTCTTTAAGTCACTCACCGGAATATTAGTAGTGATTGAAGTAGTCGCCAATTTGGCAGTTCTGTCCGCCTCTTCGTTTCACAAAATTCCTACATGAGATGGTACCCAACAGAATAAAATGGTATAGTTACAAGAAGTTAGTTTATCTATAGCTTCTAAGACCTTTAAAACCTTTTAGTATGAGAATTACATGATTTGAAAGAATGTAAAACGCTCAGAGAGTCCGTAAGATGATAAAAATTTTATCCAGGCTATTAGAAATTTTTACTAAAGCATACAAAAAAGCACTTATTTCTGAAGAAAAAAAAGAACAAGAAAAAGGAAATTTAAAAGAAGAAACTGTATGAGGGAAAACAATAGCAAAAGAGACATGATCAGCTGATTTTGAACCGTCTGTAAAAACTGGAGTAAAATTTTGATATTGATGTCTGTGTTCTAAGAAAATATCTTGAAAAATGACATCTGCTGTATCAGACTTGCTAAAATTTTCAAAAGCATTTAAACATTGAACTTTGGAAATTTTCTAAGGTGGAAAAGTATTTTCTGGCTATAAAGCTGCATAGAGATACAGTAGATTAAGGCATAAGACGTGTTACTGAATATGCATACGTCAAATACAATACATTTACCCATTTAGGGTGAAATTCGAGTATAACCATACTATGTTCAGACATTCCTCTTTCTGAATAACAACGTTGAAAGTGTTAAACCAGTGACGAATAGACAGCTTTGAAGAACAGTTTGCTTAAAGTTTCAAAAAGGTTTTCAAATTTCACTGATTTTTCAGGTTTTTATGCACTGACATGTCCACTAATACCTTAAAGATGTCTAAAGCCTCACATGATTGAGAATACGAATAAGAAGAAAGGGGTTAGGAATTTTGTTTCTTTCTCTTAACCATCGTTACGTATAACAAATAATATATAAAAGATTAAAATGAAATCTGTTATGCACATTTCAATGTATCATGTCAGAATATCATTTCTTGATCGGCCAAGCACCACGTGTACGTGCGAATTGAATTATATTTTTTATTCATTTTAATTATCTCATTGAATGAGTCGCTTTAGTATTGCAAACGATCCAAAAAACGTTGTCTCGCATTGATTGTTTTAAAAAAAATGTCACATTTTCTATTTATTTCATTTTATATACTCACGTGCTCAAAATGATATTTTTCTAGGTTTTATTTTCGGTTGTAATGAACTTTTTAAAAAAATCAGAGCTTTTGTAAATGCAATGGCAACGCGTTATTAAAAGCTTATTTTTTAAAGCATGATAAAAAAATTTAAATCAATTCCTACTTAGGTCAACAAAGAAAAATTTTCTTAAGTAATTATAATTGATGTAAATACGTATAGACATATGACAGAATCCCAATATTAAGTGTCAAAATAGACGGAAAATTTCCTTGCAATTTTCCATTCTTCTTCTCGAATTTCCTCCTTGACACGTAGCTCAATCTTAAGATTAGGCGGGAGAAGTGATCAACAATTGATAACAAAGATTTCAAGGAGAGAAATTGGAATTGAACCTAAAGTTTAAAATTTAGACAATATTATTTTCTGAGAAAAAGAAAACCTTCATTCTAACCACTAAGCCACAACTGCTTACTCTCTATCGAAATTCGTTTAGATAAAACGTTTACTTAAAGAAAGAAAAATTAAAAATTTATTTAAAAAATTATTGAATTTCTCAAGAATTGAACTCGCATTCTTCCCCTTCACGTGAAAAATACCGAAATTTTTGATTTTACCGATTGAGTTACTGCCTGTTGATTTCAATTTTCATTACAAACTGCTAGAACTCTATTTAAAATATTAAAAATTAAATAAATTTAATTAATGAATTAATATTTGAAATAACTGCATCAACATCGAGTGTCATCCACTACAATTTTAAAAAATGTATTTGAACTTGAGTGGATGAATAAAAAGTTTTTTATTAACCGATGGAAAATTTGAGAAAATATTTAATCTATATATATATAGGGACAGTGCGAATAGTAAGAATTGAAAAATAATTTGTCAATCGATATGTCGCATTTCAATAGCAATAAATTTCTCGACATTGGCTATTTGGCTACTGAAAGTGTTAATGTTGTTGTTGTTTTCACATACGCGAAACAAATTCATCTTGCGTCATCCCAAAAAGTTTTTCAAGAAATCACTTTATATGAGTTTTCTTACTAATTCAAGGTTATTGTGGTCAAGAAAAATTGCCACACTTCTTTATCGTGAGATCTTGACTCTGGACTAATAAAGTTGGTTCTCATAGGATTAAAGCCATAAGTGCTATGCCCATCATTAATCTTGTTGCGTATGCATTAGAAATGTGTATATATCATAATATGAGCATTTGTCTAATTATTTCTGCATTGCAATATATTATGAAATAATGACCATCCGATACTTCTGTACTATCTCAACCATTTCCCAAACCAGGAATAAATCTCGACATTTAAATGTGTTGCCTAACCTATTCCGAATCATAATAAATATCCTCGTCAAAGTAACTGCAAAAGAATACAAATACCAGTCATTTAAGTACCAGAACCATACCATACCAGAAGTAAAACTAGACATTGCAAGCTTAGATGTAATGCTTTTGACAAAAAGAAAACATCACCAAGATATCTTGTCCAATAAAACTTTAGTTTTAATTAATTTTTTTAACAAATGAACTCCACTGATAAAATTGTATTCTGATTGTAAAATATTCTAATTTTTGTTTATCTAATATTAAATTTTTGCTCTAAAATATCGGTTGACATTAAATTGAAACTAGATGAAAGAAATCAGAAGAGTTAGAACTAATTAATACTTAATTTCTAAAAAGAATTTATAAAACATGAGAATCTTTAAAAATTATATTATTCTTAAAAGAATCTATTAATTTGTGAAATATGAAATAGGAATACTTTATTCTTAAAAGATTTGTAATATTATTTTTAAAAGAACTTGTAAAATATGAATATTTTAGTGTATTATTATGCCGGGACAAAACAAAATCATACATCCATTGAAAATGGATCAGTACACACTGTGCATGCGTGAATTTTCAACACCAATTGGGACAACGCAAATGCGGGTATTTTCTACTTAAGTTGGGGTTAATGAAATAGAGATTAGAAATTTTTAATTTCTTTTATTCTAATTTATTTTCTTTCAAAAGTACTTCAAAATGAATCCGAAATTTGTATTAATTAATAATGTTTAATTTTAAATATTTCACACACCAAGAAAATAAACAGAATTATTTGAAACAATCGATCAAAAACATGTTAAGCCAAACCTCATTAGTGCGGGGGGAAAATAATCTGAATTCGTTACTTATTAGGCGGCGGGGAAATGAAGATTGGGAAAGAAAATTTTTATTCATTTAATAAAAAATTAACAAAATTATCGAACTAATATTTGAAAAAACTGCATTAACATCAAGTGTCATCCACTACAAGTTTTAAAAAATGTATTTGAACTGAATAGAAAGTATTTTATTAACGATTGAAAATTTGAACAAGATATGTATAGGGAGAGTGTGAACTAATAGTAGGAAGAAATGAAAAAGTAAGGAAATTTGCGAGTAAAATAATTTTAAATATTAGCTTTTGCCATATTTTCTGAAATAAATTGCCAAAGAAGAAAAAGAAAATCAAACTATCAGTAAATAATATTTAAAAACATCTCTTCACATTAAACAAGTAAAACTTCTTCAAATCTATTTTAACAAAAAAAAACATTAGTATTAAACATTTTATTAAAAACAATCCTATACAAAATAAATATATTTAACTCATTTTTATTTAACTTTGTTTTAAAAGTACAGACAGACAAACGATCAACCACTGATCTGGATTCACTCAAAATTTGACAAGTGTCTATACTACAGATTTTAAATTTGAATGTAAAATTTCATCTATCTTGCTTTCTTCATTATGTTGTTTCAATGTTAACTTATATTCTAAATATCCGGGTAAACAAATTTCTTCTAAATGGATTTTGCTCAAATTTGATAACAATCTATACATGTGTTATTCCCCTGAGCGGATTTGGCTCAAAATTTGATAGCAATCTATAAATGTGTTATTCCTCTGAACGGAATTTGCTCAAAATTTGATAGCAATCTATAAATGTGTTATTCCTCTGAACGGACTTTGCTCAAAATTTGATAGCAATCTATAAATGTGTTATAGACCATATACTGAATATAAAGAGTCAATTTCAAAGTGTTTTTAATTTATATTTGTCGCAGATAGACAGAAAGACGGACATTTTCCAAAAATGTGCATTTCGAATTCAGTGAGATCTAAAATATCGATATTCATCGGAATTTTTTAACGAATTTTATACTTTTTCTATACTTGAAAATGAGAGAGTAAGTAAGCAATTATTCTATTTTATAATGCAATATAAATCCTAAGTTCAGTATTAGTTTTGTTATAAATGTAGCCCACAACACTAAAAAATATCGACTGATAACAGCCTTTTCGAGTTCAATCATTTTCAAAAACTATAAATCGAATGACACGACCTTTTTTTTTCACCGAATTCAACAGCCACCCTTACAACCGGCGATAAAATCGTCACGTTTCGACGTGAAGGTCCCGAAACACACCGTTCCTACACTTCGTCAATAATTGAATCGTTCCTAACCCTTTCGTGTGCCTCTGCTCGCAGGGGCAACGAGAGAGATTGAAATATAGCGGCGGAGAGCCACTGTGCGTGAGGGAGCCCACTTGCGAAATCTCTGTCACGGAAGAGTATTGATTTATCTTTTTACTTGTAGCTCTGAGGGAACGAGAATTCATAGCACCCAGTTCGCACCGAATTCTTCTCACTTTCTTCTAATATATCGGGATAAAGAGACAGAATATTTTTCGTTTGTTTGCATGGGGAAATAAAGTGACATGCTGAAATTTTATTCTGGAATTTGAATTTCTTATTGAGAGTGGATGGGGGAAAATGAGATTTGCTGGAAGTAATCTCTGAATAGATTATATTAGAAATAATATAGTTGTTTTTCTTGTTCAGTTTAAATAAATTTGTGGAGAACATTATTGGCATTCTTGCTATCCTAGTCATTATATTGGAGTTTGAACTAGGAATTCAGATGAGAAAATGTTAATTTTAAAGGATAAAAAGATTTCATTACACTGAAATATACAGAATAGTTGTAGTACAGTTATGTACAGTTCATAAAGATTAGTTATTAGAAAGGAATATATTTCCGGAGTGATTAATGCGGATTATATTTCAGATTAAAATGAAGCGAAACTATATCTCGAAAACTCATGCCGACATATTTTTTTATTCCAACAACAAACCGCTGGTGTTGCCCATTTTAAAAAGACAAACTTGGGGAAACAGAGATAATAATATTAGGATATAGCTGCTACATAGCCATAAAATAACTTTCTATCTTTGCGTGCATAATCATGTAAAACTAAAGTCTAAATAAAATCGAATCTCATATGTAGATTATGAAAGTAATGAGAAGGGGAGTCTTTGCTCAAAAGAGTGCCAAATGTCCTCAAAATAAATTTTGATACCCGCTTACAAAGGAGCTTCCACAATATCGTTTAATATGCAAATTTTCAAGTACATGCATGGGTGTGATATTATTGATTTCGTTTAACAAGAAGAGAGATAATTTCAGTCAGCAGTTATTTCGGTAACTGCTGCTGCTGTTACTAATGGCACTAGCTATAGACAAGCATGACGACGACCGTCAGTGATTTTAAGCCGAATGAGCTTTTCTTGTTTGAAGTTGCGTCAACTAAGACCAAGAGTACGACTTAGCTACACACTCACCACATTCGCTTGCACAGCCCTTTCTAACAGGGGTCGTAGTCATACACCTCACAGATAGTATACAAAGGAACAACCATGCCCTAACCGGGATTTGAAACCAGGACGTCTAAACCACGATGAAGACGCGCTAGCTCTTTGCCAGGACGCCTACCAGGTAGCTATTGATTTATGCCTAATATGCGATCTATCTTATCAGTATAAAGCCCAAGCTGTTTTTAATTAGTGAATGTAATATTCCAGCGGCTGTTAGTGAATTTAGAACACGAGCAAAGTTGTGACATGTTGTAGTACTGATCGAAAATCTCAAAGAAACGGTATTGTTACGATTTGGGACAGGCTAACAAGCAAAACCAGTATCAGTCATAAGTTGGCATAGCAATCCTGAATGATGCACTGTGATCAAAATTCTGATGAAGAAGTCATTAAACCATTATACAAAGCAGAAAAGAAGTTGCAGTAGTTATAGTCTTGGACCGATGATGCACATACTGGTAGTGGTTGATATTCTGATGAAGTAAACATTAAACCGATATGCTTCATATTTCTGTCAGAAAAATCTTGCAAATAAAAAATTGCTGCATTTTTTCTGTAACCAGACTTGTAAGAGAACTAAGAACAATAGATTATGAAAAAGGTCTGACTTTCGAGCTAACATTTTTTTTCCGAAAGAAAATCGACAATTATTGGCCTTTTAAATAATGTGGGAACATTGTTCCTGTTTTTCGTTGTGCAGAAGAGTCAATGCTCATAACCACTGTATTTGGGACGTTTGGAATATTTACTGAATTAGGACTGCCTTTTTAAAGGTATCCATTGTATTTTTGAAGTAACTGTATAGTGTGAAATATTCACAAGCAAATTCATAAGATCATAATTTTTTGAAAATAGGATCTTATTACGAATAACATCCTATTTTCCAACAAAATGTGATCTTAAAAAAACTTTCCTCCAAATTTTGTTACCAGCTTCATTATTGGCTAGAAATATAGGTGAATCTTATAAATTTTAATCATTTTTAAATGGCAATAAAGACCCGAAGATTTAGACTCGACAATTATTATATAAAATGGACTATGGTTACATATACATATACATAAAAACATACGACAAAAAAATTTTATGCCAGCTTTTTAGTAATGTGAAAGTTATTAACTAATATTTGCCAACAAAATGGTTGTCCTGTTTCCAGGAATTTACCAATGTAGGTTTTGTCTATGTATAGGTGGGAGAATGGGGTGGAGGTTGATGTACTTTAAATCTGTTGTGCATAATGATGGCAATACAAATCAGCATTCTTTAAAAAAGAAATTAAGATTGACTTTTATAAATATTCGGAAGGTCAAATATTGCTTGCAGAGTTAAAATTGGATGCAATATTTCGTAAAATCACATTAAACATGTTTCCAACTGATTGTTGTACCAATATTATTGATTTTAAAAAATTTATTTTCTGCAAGTTTCCTCATAAATGTCACTTTTAGTATATTGAAAACCTTTTTAATTTAAAATTTTAAGAACATTTTAAGTAAATTATTTGCTATCCGTTCGTTGCCGTTAATGTCCCGTTTCGGTTTTGACATCCGCCGAAATATAGGCAACACTCACAGGTATTTATCTCATTACACCTTCTAAAAACTGCTTAAAAATATAGTACATTCTATTTATTAGATTCAGCTTTAAATGTCTCGAAGGTTGTAAAAAATATTTTAAACATATTCTCATTCTTCTAGTAAATTTATACTAAATCTATTTGTTTTAAATTAAAAGGTCCGTGCTTAAAGAGTTTCAGTTAAAAATGCAATTTTCTTTATTTTTAGCGATAAAAAAAGCTTTTAAAAAGTAGAGGTTTTCAAGATTGTTCTTAATCCATTCTAATAAAAGTATCTTTAACTGAAAAATTCCATTTGAAGCAAACGTATTAAAAGCCTTAAAGATAGAAATAAGATTCGTAAATCTAATTATTTTACTCCTTTGTATGCAAGTACTTCCTGTAAATTTAATTTTAAATTCCCATTTGAGATTATTAAGTATTCATTACTTTCCAAGAATATAACTTAACAAAATTTTATACTTTTCAAAATTAGCTTTTTCATTATTCAAGGAATTTGTTCTTCTTGTCTTTGTGAAAGCCTTGCAATTAAAAGTAGTTTTTATATCATATATTCACTGAAAATAAAAAGTGAACTTTGAAATATTTGTTGCATTTGGATTTTTTGTTGTTGTTGTTGCTATGTTTCAATGATGAAAATTTTTGTTCTAATATAAAATAAAACTGTTTAAAGATTCCAGGATTTTAAAGATAAAATTTACAATCAGGTCATCTATATAAATATAATTTTAACTCTAAAGAATTTTCAGCTATTTTTCGACTCCAGAGACTAATGCATTTGTTGAGAGGGGGAAAATATGAATGCAACGCAATGCTCAGATAAATACAGGATTGTAATGAATACAACTAAGTAGGATACAGTTTCTTTTTTCCCCCTTCTCCTTATTGATGATACTGTAGCGCTAGCCTTATAAGCCAGATAACATCTATGATACTGATATCGATTTTTGTATTATGTCTACTTATACTACTGTCTTAGTATAGTGGTCATGTTACTCGGCTGCTGGCCCTAGCTTCACAAGTTCGTGTCGCGTCCTTCAATCGCTACATTGGTGACCTTGATAATGCAACAGTCGTGGCGCCATCTACCCGCAACATTAATCATCAAACTTACTTGATGTAAAGCAAGGAAACAAACAAAAATCGTCAGACTCACTTGATGAGCAAGTAGCAACTCGCCATAACGCTTGGCGCAATACACAATCGTTCGCTTCTTTGCCAACTCACAGGTGGGCTGGCGAAGCTAAGCCAGACAACATCTACGATACTGAAGTTGACTTTTGTATTATGGTCACGTTACTCGACTACTGGTCCTAGCGTCACAGGTTTGTATCATGACCTTCATTTGCCATAATAAACAAACAAAATGTAGAGAGGTCTATCAAATTTTTATACATCGTTTCCTAATAAATCAAGATAGACATTTGATATCATACAATGCTTACGTCCGCCTCACAAACTCATCGCTGCGTATTTTGTTAAAAAGCATGTTCTTTTCATTTAGCATTTTATTTGCTCCCATCTGTTTGATGCGTCGTTTTATTCCGGAAAGATGGAAATGGAAAAGCTTGTTATTAATTATTTCACAGCATTTATACAAAAAAAAATTATATAGCAAAATTTTTTCCAGGCAACAAACCATCATTTCATTTAAATTTTATATAAATAAAGCAAAAAATTAAAGGGTAAAGGTTAACCCTAATATAATCAAATAAAACTGGATTCAAAAAATTTGGTTAGTTACCAAATTGCTTTTTGTTTAATATTTTTTTCCATTATTTTTCGTAGCTATACACGGGAAAATTTTTTGACATTCATTGAATTGACTAATTGTTACTCTTATTAACAAGCTATCTAAGCTAAATAAATCATAAAATGCAAAGTGAAAGTAGACTTTAAAAGTTTGCACAATTTTAATTAAATATAATAATATAAAATATAATATTTAACGTTTCAAAAAAGGTTCCGTGTTTCGTCACTGATTTCATTTCATGGAACGGAACTATTTAAAACGCGTTTTATATTTAATACTAACAGTATCCGCATGGCGTTGCCTCAGGCATAGCATCCAAGAAAAAAATTAGCTTTCAACATATAACATGACCATATTACGCAATATCAAACAAACATTAAAATATAATCAGAAATTATCAAAAATAGCTACAAAACATTTTTTATAACACACATTTATCCGTAGACAAAACACAGTCAATCATTTCGCTTCTCAGGATATTCATTTTGTCTCCTCAATTCAGTTGCAGTGCGATTTTTAAAAAAGATGGTTGTTTAGCTTATCAAAAGACTCTCCTTCCCTAAGAGTGGAAATTATTTCTCTGATATTCGTTAACCGAACGTTTCTTTCCTCTTCATTTTCCTTATCGCTCAACAAAGAAATCTCTTTGCTATTTAATGTGCCCCCGCCAAGATTGGATTTCCATCTTTTAGCATGAGACTTTAATCGCTGTTTAAAATCAGACGTATACGAAGCACGTATGCATAACACAGCCCTTGCTATTTGCACACGAGCAGTTTGAGGTTTTCATGCATGCGGGGATTTGTGCAAAGTTAAAATCGTGATTATAAAACTCATTTTTTTTATTTTGATATGACTTTAATACTCTAAAACCTTCCCTAATAAATGCTCTACAAAATGGTATAAATATCTCCGATATCTGTTTCCTATTTCTCGATTTTTTGTGGTTCAAGCATACAGACTCTGTCGTGAGACTTCATTTAATACAATTTACAGATGTTCGATATGTAACTGAAATTACCAAGCTGCAACTGTTGTTGCGAGGACCAAAATAATAGAATGTTCCTCTGTATTATCATCATCCCAAAAGTATCGCGAATTTCCAGATTTTGCTGCATTGTATTCCAATCAGAAATGTCACTTTGCAGCATAACAGATGAGTAATTTCAAAGCACATTTCAGCGTGTAAAGTCCGCTGTCGGAATTAATGCGTAAGAGGATTGAGCGGCACATTTACCGGATACTTTGACGCTCCAGTTTCTGTTAATAGGATTGCGGCAAACATGTTGAAATTCCAGATGGTGAAGATGTATTGGAAACATAGTTTCTCGGGGAAACTGAATTTTGTTAGGAATCTAGTAAAGTATTAAATAATTACAGAAGAATGGAATCATTCAGCTTTATTCATAAGGATTTTCCATCGTTTTCTTAATTCCCTGAATAAAAATAAATAAATAAAATTAGATAGGATACATTTGTAATATTTTTACAATATTTATTTTAGGAATTTTTTATAATGTTTAAATAATTCTTTTGTGAATTTGATTATTTGTAATAAAAGACAATCAAGTAAATTATACGTCTAAAAGGGAATATCAATATCTACTGGCGAACCCAATTACTTACCCCAATACAATTTATCAGAATAAAATACCATATAATATAGGAGCCCATTAAAACTTTTATAGCTCCGAAAAGAAATAGATTAGTAGTAGTTTTTAACTCGCTTCCATCGTAAGATGACAAATATATATATATAAACAAGAATTTTTCTTCCTGTTGCAATATTGCGCTAATTTAAGTCTAATTTAAAATTGTTTTTGTTTCTGATGGCACTTGGCATGAACAAACTCGCTAAAACAGTCGGCGATTTTAAGCCGATGTTTCATTACTTGTTTTTTAAGAAGTACCAACTAGATTCAAGAGTATGTTTTAGCTACTCCCGCATCTCATTCGCTTACGCGGCTCCTTTTTACAGGGGGGGGAGGTGGCATTCATACGCCTCACAGATAGAACAGATGAAAAACAACCATGCCCGAACCCAGGAACACAGATCATGGGGAGGACACGTTACCACTGTACCCTGACGTCGGTCTCAGTGAAAATTAAAGGATTTTATTGACTTCTCGTCGATATCTGTAATGTTTATTCAGTAATTGTGTAATATTTGTTTATGATTATTGTGCTGTGTCTACTATGAGGCTGTATTTATTAGGTTGGTTCACTGATTAATTGATTGATTTGTATTTTTGGCACAAAGCCTTTTTTTGTCGTAGTGCACGACTTATATAATAAAGCAGATCACTGTTAACTTTTAAAACTTTCTATAAGATCAAATATGTTTATATATAACCTAATATAAAGCACAATGCCATCCTGTGCCCATGGTGCTTATAACAGTAAATTATCTAACCAGTTTGATGAGCAAAATATGGAAGGAAGGAAAGAAAGGGAAAAAAAGGAAAATTTTTAAAAGAAAGAAAGAGACGACAAACTGCCTAGGGATCTCCCGAGAGAATCCCATCGGTGTCAAATCCTACACGAATCTATTCCATTTTTGCTGAAGTAATAACTGGATGGAGGGGACAAGAATACTTAAACGATTGGGGACTGTGGTTGAACTTAGAGGAAAATTAGATTACTAACTGAAAAGGAAAGAAAATTGATAAATTAGCTGTAAACATTTGTATGACATGTACAAGAATATAAACAATCATTATAGAGTCAGAAATAAGTAGCATCCGTCTGTTTCCTGAGGTTTTCATTTCCTTCCTGAGAACTTTAGGTACTTTTGATGCATTTTTTAGCCTTTTCGAAATTATAATTTTGGCTGATATTAACAAGTTGCATTCTGATCCCAGCTACTGTGAGGGCTTGATGAGGTCTTGATATTTATGCATATGGTTTACTCTGATGTGGATCTTTTCACGTGAAAGGGTATTTTGATGCAACTCTCCTGTACCATTCTTCTTCGAGACTTCTTTCTGGCTTTCTCATGTGCCTTGAGAGAACCAATAGGCATTCAGTGGCATAATGAGTTGGAGATCCTATTTCCCCACAGCTACAGCGAACAGTTGAATCTGACCAGTTTGAATCTGTGTAGGTATGTCGGGAATGGTCAGAGTCCGTTGAAGAAAAGGATATCCGCTCAGTTCCAGTTGGTCCCACAGATAGAAACTTTCGGTATTATGTTAGATGTGGAACGGCCGATTCCACCTTCTTCCCATTCCTTTTGCCATCTTGTCATCATATCGGTTTAATCCAATATAAAACAACTAAGATACAAATGAAAATAAAAGACGAGATATCAGTTTAAAAAACAATAAAAAAGAGGGAAAATGTGAAGCTTAAATATATCGTAAAAGGAATACAATAATAAAATTTTTTTTAATATTCTTGGATGGGAAATATTTCTTGACAATTTTGGGAGAGTTACATACGAAGGAAGGGAAAAAATAGTTGCGATGGATTCTAGAAGTTGGACATTCAATTAAAATATGATGAAAACTTAATTCAGAGTAATATTTAGTGCGATTTTAATAAATGAATTTTATTATAAAATGAAGTTAAACACTGGTACTAGTTCAAAGAAATCTTTAAAAAAAGCATGTATGACACTAATTTAAAATTAGCACGGGCCCAAAACAGATATCTGTGATTGCATTAGCAAAGTTGAATACAAATACTTAATCTGTCTAATTTGAATCTGAATTTCATGAACTAAAATTATAGTCAGCTGATTCTTGTCTTCTATTACCTCTCATGCACTCTGTTCGGAAAGTTGCTTCGCAAAATGTAGTTCTCATTCACTTTTGCTTTAAATAAATCTCTTACAATATAAATAACAAGAATTAATGACATAGCACGTCATAATTATAGCATTAAACACATAAAAAGAAAAATTAGATCATAATCAAAATCTTTCTATCAAAATAAAGAAAATTACTACATTTTCAATAATGATTTGGACTTAATTGAAATAATTGAAATCACAGTTAAAATTCTTTTAATTTTTTTGGAGCAACAATATTGTTTCTATAAAGAAATAAGCAGAAATGTAAGATAATTTTCAAATTTTCATACAAGAACTCATTTTGATCACGTCTTTTTTTCATAAAGTTCTCTTACTGCCATATTCATCTTGTCAATTCACTTCACGTGACAATCACATAAAGAATTATCACGTTACTTACAAAGGTTTTTACTGTGTTGTGATTTAACACCTTTCTTTGAAAGAGGAATAATAGAATCAAAAATCAGATTTCCATGTTTGACATAATTAATAAAGAGTGCAATTTAAAATTTAGAGCTGAGATACGTTATCAAGCTGAGATACGTTATGTTATCTTTCAAATATCTTGATATCTTAGCACTTTACGAATGATTTTTTTTATAGTTTCGTTTAATGTTACATGGGTACTTTATGATATCTTTTAAGACGATGCTATAAAAATAAAAAAATAATTTAAAATTGAATAAAAATTCACCAATAATTCAAAATAAATAGCAGAAATGTTAAAGTTAAAATGCATATCATGATTAAATAATCCTTGACATTTTATTTAAAAAATAATTTATAATTAAAGTAAAGAATACAATTTTTAGAAAAAAATATCTTTTTTAAAAAAATTACAATGAAAATTATTTTCAAATTGATAACATTTTCTGATTTTTTTGTTATTTCAGAAAAACACTAGCAAGTAATAAAATAATTCAGTAAGATTAGAAATAGTGAAACTAGCAAACAATTCAGTTATAATAAATACTTCTAAAAGAATTTTCAATTCCAAGCATTTGAAAAAAAGTTGCCATTATTTTTAACAAAATTCAGAAAATAATCTTTAAGGAAGCAATCATTTTCTTTCACGGATCTTTTCTTCGCTCTGCTTTTATTATAAGGGTTGCCATTTTTTATTAGATAGTATATTGCTCTGGAAAGATTCACAGGTGGTAGATAAACAAAATGCCAAGTGAAATTCTTCTATAATCACTTTATACTGAATTATTGGGAGAGAAAGAATATAATTCTGCAAAGAAAATTTTCTAAAAGAAGTAATTTAATATTGAAAACATTTCTTGTATCAATTGCTTTCTGAAGAGCGAAAAATAAGACACTTGTCCTTTCTTTGCGTGCATTAAATTAGAGGGGAAAAAAGAGAATTTGAAATGAACGATATGTTTCAAATGAGCTTCTTATTTAGTACATCTTAACTTCAAAGAAAGAAATCTCATTTTAGAAAAATTGATTGGTTAAAAAAAGACTTGCACGCATTTATGAGAAAATGAGATATGATAAGAGTCGATAAAGTAAACGAAAATTAATTAAACTTACGAAAAGAAACGCGTGTTTTTCTTTAAGAAATCGAAAGAAAAGGGCACCTGTTTATGAAGCTTCTAGCAATTATTTCTTTTACATTTTCTTTTCGGGTAATTATTAGACTTGTTTTGAAAAAAAAAACGTTTAAAAGAGATATAATTTATAAAGAAGAGTACTCTTTGGTCGATATAAATTCATTACTCTTACTGTCAAGTACTTTTCAACATGATAAATGTAATAATTCTTCTAGTTTATATGTTCAACAACATTTTTTCTCTCTGCCAAAATCTGCTGTTTTTAAAGAATATGTCCGTAAATGAATACTCCAATTTCTCAGTGCTGTTAAAAGAAACAAAAATAAAGCACAACCTTGTTGTTAATCGTCAATAAAAAATAACAGTTAAAATTTCAAATTCAACGTTATTAGTGTTCAATGCGATCTTCTACAGAAAAACGAAGAATAGCCGGACATTACACTAATCTATCCAATATATTCTTCTTCATGTTTTGTAAGAAATTTTTAAAACTCTGTAAATAAACTTTTATTTTGATTGGAATTTTTTCTGAGACTATGTTAAACAGCAAATATCGGCCTTTACTACTGATGTTGACGAATTTAAGGCGATGACAGTTTTATTTGGCAAATTAAAATCCATTAGTAACATATTTATTTCATTAAAATTTCAAGGATGCAGTTTAAAGCGTTTGAGGGATTAGTTTTTTTCAATAATACATTAGTATTACAATAATACATTAGTATTCAATAATGCATTAGTAGTCACAATGTGTTCGAGTACAAGCATGCAAATCTATAAGCAACATATTTAATTAAAATTTCAAGGATTCAGTGTAAAGTGTTTGAGAGATCAGCTTTTTCAATGATAATAAATAATGAACACTAAGAAATAATAAACAAATTAGTGTATTCTATGTCCTGACTTTTAAATATTGTTTTGGATACTTCAAAATAACCTATTACCCTATTATATTCAAGATATCCTTTTGAAAAAAAATATCGCCTTATTTATTAGATATGAATAAAGTGTATGAATATTTTTGTGAAAAAACTTTACATTTAGTGATTAAAAGTATAATTTTCAGCAAATTATTAAAATGCTTAAGGATGATTTGTAAAGAAATTAATATTTCAGAATATTAAAAAATATTTTTAAATATTAGTTTTTAATAATGAATCTAACATAATGTATTCAAACTCATACTGTACAAAGACTTCTGAGAACCACTGTATATGTACTGGTTTGATAAGTGAAAACTTTAACTTTTTATGGGATAACAGCCTTTGCCGCTATATCCCTCAATGTTTATATTCACGTCAACTTTAACTTTCGCAACTAATATTTGTGAAATATTTCAAATTTTGCTATAAATATTATTATACAATAAATTTATCAAAATTTGAATCTGTGTAGGTATGTAAGTAGGTATCTGTGTAAGTATTACTAAATAAATAGTTAAATTTCTATAAGAAAAAATATGAAAAAATATTCATTCTGTTCAAAGCTGATGTGATAATTAATAATTAAATAAATAAATCCAAAAAAGCTACCAATTATATCAGAGAATTATCTTTATTATAACAATTTTCATTTGAATAAATTAATATTTGCTTTTCAGTTACAATGCATTCTTTTTCTAATATTAGATTTCAAAAAATAATTTTCTGTTAAATATTTTAAATTAATCTGTCTGAAAAAAAATTCGGTACTTACGTATTAGACCGCCAATGCCACCGGTTTCGTAACTCATTGGCAACGGATTCAAATTTGGCGATAAACCATCAGCGGCACCGAACCCAACAAATGATGGACACAATTTTTTAAATAATGCTGTTTTTCCCATTATTGGTGGTTTAGCAACTCATTGGCGGTAATTTCAAATTTGGCGATAAAAATCGACGGTCTGATACGTAAGTATCCAAAATTCTTATAAATTACTGCTTTTGTATAAACAATATATAGATGATTATAAATACATCTAGGCATAATACATGTCTAGATAATATCGAATTGTTGCTTACTTTTGTAAATGGGGAAAAAGATTGTAAAAAATAATTATGATCTAGATTGTATAAAGGGAACTAAAAATCCTTCTTTGGTTTTATGACGCTATATTTTATAAACAGTTAATCAGACGGTGAGATTTGTTAAAATTGAATTCTTATTGCCCAATATATTATTTATATTCAATAAATTATTCGTAGGTTGTTTTTTTATGCTGTACGGAAATTGTTATGTTTCAAAATCTGTGCATGGGAATTACTTTTAAATTTCGTAATTGTATGCTGTTATGTTTTGCTAAACTGGCTCTTAATTTTTCACTTTTCGTCTAGAAAAAAATGAAAAAAAACATGTTAATATGAAAAAATATATTTAAAACCTATCTGTTTTATGTACTGAACTGTTTCAAAAGCGAAGAACTATTAGTTATTAGCTGAGCTATTTAGTTAGACATGCAAGTATAGAAAAGAATTTAAAACACAACATCTGACATGACTTAAAATCAATAGTTAATTTCCTTTTGAGACGAATGATAAAAAAGGGTATTTTAAGAACAGTAAAAATTTATTTTAAACTAATGATAAAAAATTTATTTTTCAGAAAATAATTAATAAAAAAATACTAATCGTCTGATAAACAATTAACATTATTAAAGAATAATTGCCTTTCTGCTGTCAATTAAATTTCAGAACTTTTTTCATCCTCTTTCAAACGCTTCTAAGAATTAATAAATTATAAAATTCATTTAAAGTTCAAGGCTTACCTATAATTTCAAGAGCAAAAAAAAAAAAATGAATAGCGTATTATTAAAGAAAAAAAAGTCAAAAGTATTTCTAAAATGCAGACAATTTTTTTTCTTTGACTCGATTTAATTTATAAGAATTCAAATTTACGTCTCAGTTTTTGATAAAAACATTAATTCTAGCATTGAGAATTCTTAGCAGAAAAAATATCGTTTGCGTCATATTAAAGTAAAAACATTAATTTAAAAATGGCAATATGCCGTGTAAAATACTTCCGGATCAAGTTTATGACTAGCTAATTAAACTTCAGACAGATTGCAAAGCTTTATTTTCTTTTCATTTTTCTAGTTTCGTCAGAACTTAAGTCGAAGAAGGAATTTTTAGCATTACATCTTTTCTGCTGAAACTACTCTTTTAGCAAACAAAAGAAGAGATTTTTATTGCTATATTTTTAGCATAAGGAAAAGTAATTTTGTTCTAAAGAGACCGGAAATTAAATGGAAAGATTTTCCCGAGAAGAGATTATATTCTGAAAGAGCTTCATCTATGTAAATGTAGAGTAAAGGAAATTTCACTTTAATAAAAACATAAGAAGGGAAAAAAAGCTTACATTCTCATTTTATTAAAAGGAATATATGACTATTGATAAAATAAACAGAAATAATGCAGGAAATAAAGGGATCTTAGAATTTCTAATTAACATTCTGAAAAAATTTCATTTACCTGCCGTTAAAATATTTTTTTGTCCAATTTACATAAATTCTTTGTCGCGTCTATAAATTCAAGAGTATTTTATATTTTATTCTTTCGTATTTTATAGACTTGATTTGCTTTCTTTCTGGCGTTATTCATATTTGTATTCCAAAAGATAGGTGGGAAAAAAAGGAAAATTATAATGCTGAAAGCAAATTATTGATTTTACTATTGCTTTTCATTCTTTATGTAAAGAACTAATAAATATCTGAAAGGTGCATAAAAATGTATGATTTTATTTATTATGATGATGATGTTATTTATTACGACGATGTTATTTATTACGATGATGTTATTTATTACTACTCTGAAATAATAAAAGCTATTACAATCAACCGACTTTCTTTCTCATTTTGGCGTTTTAATTATTCCGTTTAAAATTAAAATGCATAACAATTTTATAAATTTTATGCATATTAGAGAATTTACTAATGTTGATTAGTTATATTTTTATATCGTGGGCTAATTTTCAATTTTATTATTTAAAACTGTAATTGCTTTGATTCACAATAAGTTCAAAATTATTTTGTTATATGCTTAAACATATTTTTTTCAGCTCTACAATTGTGCAAAAATCACTATGTTTGGATAGAAGACAAAAATAGTGATTTTTAAAAACTAAATTGTAAAATAATTATTTTTGAAATAATAATAAGATTTTAAAATACTTTTTTAGATCCTATGCATTCGGTCTTACAATATATATATATATATCGCTGCGTTTTGCAACTTACGTCCAAAGCGTTCTTATAATAAACAAATTTATTTACTTGATAAAGTGATTATTTGTATTAAAAGAAAATGATATCAATGAAATATGATATACAGCTTTTAAATAAAACGGGTGTATACAATGCATTTATATAGATTTAAGTAAGCTTATTTTATTAGCATATTATTGTTTCCTTAGACATATTAAGCATAACTTGTGGAATAACAATAAATCTTAAACTCCCCGTAACCGCAAACTATACGACGGTATCTGCTGATACTAAGTTTTTTTTATACATATTGTCACAGTTAAAATCGATTTATTTTCCTTCAAAAACATCTACTTCTTTTTAATCCAATCAATGCATTTGTTGATACAGCCTGTATTATATTTAAAAAACAGGGCAAATTTTTTTTTCGGCATAGTTTTTCTCAAGTTCATTAATTTAATGTTCTAATTGAAATTCTAAAGACACTCTAAATTTGATTTCAAAAAATTTAATACCAACTTTTAATTCGATTTTCTTTTATTTAATCACATTTTAGTTTTAATAAAAAGATATTGGACAATTAAATTTAGTTTGCCACGTTTAAAGCAAATGTTCTTGAGTTTAAAAAGCAATCTGTAAGGGATAATTTTATTAAATTTATTCTCCATAGATTGAGTGCAATTTTTTTCTTCGGCATACCTATCTGATTATGAAATTAGTAAATAACACAGTTTTTTTTAACTTTTTAGGAATGTAATATTCATGAAATAGTTTTTTAACAGTCTTCATGGCTAATAACATTTTCCACATTTCTAAAACTGATCAATTTTTTTGCTTATACTTCTGAACAAATATTTAATGAAACTTTTTGAGTATTTTAAAATTTGAAGAAAAGACGTTTCAAGTTGTTTTGAAATTCAAGCTAATTTTTCACTGTCTAATCCTCTTAATTGCAGAAATCTTTACTAAGTAAATATTGCATTATTAACTCATGAGTATATTTTCTCCTAAAAATTTCCCTTCATTTAAATTAAAACTACAAAACCAAATACTCAGAAAATTGTTTTTGGTTAATGAACATCTAACCGCTACAATCACTTCTATAGAAAGTAATTTATTTCAAAAATTTATTTGTTTATAAAATAATATTGATGATTTTGTTAATTTATTGAACAAACTGATTTTTGTTAATTTTACACTCAACTGAATATTCAGACGATAATGCAACATAGTTTAGAAGCATGACAAAGAGAACCAATTCCAAAATAAAAAAATGAATGTTACTTATAATCATTACAAATATGAATTTAATAGAAATGTACAATGTTCTTAATTGGTGCTATTATTATTTTATTCCATAATTGACAAAATTCACTTTTTATTCAAATTTATTTATTTGATATGATTACGAAAACAACTCAAAGAAATCTTAACTTTAAAAAATTATTCTGATTTTATAAAGTATGTTTCAAATCGAATTATTCATAACTTATAAAAATTTAACTTAATTAAATTTAAAATTAAGGAATTTCAACTAAATTAAATTAAATTTAAAGAATTTTTATTGTTCGATGAATTTTGTTTGTACCATTTATTCAAACCTAAAATTTAAAAAATCCTATTCAAGATATGATATTTTATGTAGCTATTTATCTAATTATACAAAATTATTTAACATTTTTATAGTATTTAATTTAAAGATAGAATCAAATGAATTATAATATATTTAAGTAATTTGAAATAGTATCGTGAAAAAACAAATTTATTGATTTTATATAAACCTAACTGTATTGTAAATGTTTTGTAACATTATTTTCTATTGTTTGATTTTGAAGGCATATTTTGATTCAAAAACAATAAGTGTCAAGTATTTAAAAAAAATTTAAATGACCAGATTTTAAAAAATAAGTTTTTCTTATATTATTATTTTTTATGTATTGTTAACTTTGCCGTTATTGATATTTTTGATTGATTTTATTGCTCTATTTGAATATCCAAAGTAATCATTAGATTTCTATTCAAAAGGCCTAGAGATATATTTTACTCTAGTAAAGGTCAAAAGGTTATCAGATATTCCATTTTCCTTCTAAAATTCCAATAAAAAAGTTTTTCAAATAAGTTTAGTTACCAGATGGATACTGTTTAGAAGTATCTCTAGAGAAAGAAAAAACCCCAATATTTTGATATTAAAAAATAAAAAAAAAATGTGTCCAATATTGCTAAATTCATCTTCTGAAACTTCGCCGGAAATTTCAGAAATGACTTTTCAACAGTTGCCAAAGGGAGTCCGTGAAAGAAGCAAACCTTCCCATGAATAGATTCAATCTTGCGCGGAATATTTAGCTTCGGAAAATCTTCTAGAAAAGATATCTGGCGAAAATCAAAGCCCGCCTCAGGAAATATGGGCACGATCGTTTTATAAATAAGATATGGCCTCTAAGGAGTCAATATGGCACAGATTGAAACTTTGGTCCTGAATAGTCTAAAAGTATTTGAAATACAGAGTTATATTAGATGATGAAAAAGTTTAAAACACTTTTGTATTGGTAATATAAATAATATAATTTCGTACACTTCAAAGAAAGTAGTAACGACGGAGCAAAAAATATTTCCACGTGTGCTTGTTTTATATTCTACCCCTATCAATTTGCAATAATAATATCCCTTTCAACTTAAATTCGCCTATTTGTCGTATTCTTCTAAATTGGCATAGAAAGAGAAGGGAAATTTGGCTTAGTAAGCGAAGCATCTTTAAAGATTCGTATCATCAAATATCATATTTTCGAATTGAAAATACAAATTAGGTCATCATATTTTGTTTTATCTTTAGTTCTAAAGTGTACAACATTTATGATCGTTCACATCTATTTCCGTTGGGAGAGCTCGTGTATTTTCAATTTTCAAACAGATTTTCAATGTACGTCATATCTAAAAATGAAAGTACATTTTATTCTGAAGGATAAATAAATAAGTTGAATTGAATTTGTTGTTTTATAGCAACAAAAGCCATATTTGGCAAAGAATTGTCATATTATTGTATTTAAAATATTTGTATAAGTTTATAATAAAATCAAAATATGGAATGTTTATAAAACCCAAATGTCTAAAATCCTAAATCTGTGCATGAAAAGGCATAACAATGATGTAAGGTGTGGTACTGTGCTAAAAAGTGCGGTTAATGTTTATATATGATTATAAAAACCAATATTTAAAAAAAAACTAAAAAGACCAATATTCAGGGTTTTTTACAACAACTTGCCCAATTCAGTGTGAGACCCCTCAAAACACGCAAGACGCAGGATAAAAAATCGTGGACACTCCACAAGAATGTATAAGAGACATGGGACTATTACACATTATACATTGAGAAAAATAAATAAGATTATTTAAATTAGAGGTAAATTGACTTAATTAACAAAGCATCTTTAAAGATTCGTACAAACAAATATCGTTTTCTGTTTTCCAAGTTGCCATATTTTGTTTTTACCTTAGTTCCAAAGTTTAAAAAAATTATGATAATGGACATCTTTTTTATTTATTTTCGAAATGGTGAGCTTATTGCTGTATTTTAAAACAGATTTTCATGGTATATCATATCTTAAAAGAAAAATAAAAACTATTTTAAATAATAAATATATAGAAAATACATTACATATTATTTATTAAAGCTATATTTAAATTTTACGATTTGTATGACATATATGCAAACTACAGTAGAATTTTGTAAAATGATACAGTCTTTGTTTAGAATCTTAACAAGGTTCATTTCAAAACTTTCCTACTGGCATTTAAGGACTGTAAATAATTATTTTTGAATAATTGCTCATCTCCTATTATTTTGTCTCTAGATTCCAAAGGTAAGAACCATAGACAAATGTTAGGAACAGATGGACCTGAAGTTTCATCTTCTTTAATGAACTTTCTTCTTCCTTTTAATGTTTAATATTTGTGACAATGAAAATATTTCACATTCTTATCATTCCCATTTATTAATTTATTTAAGCAAATATACATCATAATGCTGAAACAAATCTTATTTACTTATATTTTTCCCATTTGATTCGATCTAAAATTAATTTTTCACTAAACAAAGCAGTAAGATTAAAATGAAATCCGAGAAGGAATTTATTTGTTTGAATGTAGATTAATTTTGAAATATGCTTTCTTTTAATCAAACAAGTCAGATGCTATTATCAGAATTGAAACTCTCAACGAAAAATTAATTGTTATTGGGATATTCAAAACAAATCCTTAAATCTTTCAGCTGAGAGAATGTTGTTATAAAATTTGGTAAATAGTAATTAATTTTATTTCTAATTATTCTGTATACTTTCTTAAAACATTTAGTTTGTTTTAAATTATTTAAAGCAATTTTATATTCTTTTTAATTCTACCATTAGCGTTTTCTAAAAATCTTTGTTTATATAGATAAATAATTTTAAAGGTGAATTAGCTGCAAGGTGGAAAGTGAATTACATAGAACTCTTTTAGAAATTTGAATATTATTTGGAGACAAAAAATTTAATTGTTTCATTATTGCGGTAAAGGAATTCATCAAATTTCAGGGAGTTAATGACTTTATTATTTTGAAAATTTTATATTTTGAAAAGTCAAGACTAATTATAGCTACCTTTCAGTAATTCGTCTTTAAAATATTTATTTATATAAACAAAGATTTTTAGAAAATAGTAATACTAATAGTAGTTGTCATTTATGAGTTAGTTTTTACCTCTGTCTGGTTAGATATAATATTTTATATATTGTGAATTTCCCTTTCAATATTAACTATATTCACGATTCCTTTTCTAAATAAATTGAATTTCGTTCTTTTAAACATATCCCTTCTTTAAAAGAATAATAAACATGAAAATTGTTGATATTTATTGATTTGAAAGTTGTTGATTTTTTTACAGTCTACCAGTTTTATCAATTATATTTAGTAAAAAATTCTAGACATATTAACATTTCAAACAAAAAGGAAACTACTTCAGGCTATTTTTCTGCGATAAAAATAGACAAGATAATGGAGTTTTGAATTTCGTCATTTTAAGTCAATCAATGACCTCCTTTAATGAATGCTGATCCTTTATTAACTGACCTAAAATTGTACAACCATTGGAATGTTCTCAGATATTAATACCCAACGCATATTTGAGTAGTCACAGAATTGGTGATAATTTTTTTTGTTTAAAATGTTATAAACTACAATGTTTCACTAAATGTGATTAACTGATCAAGATTACAGTTAGAATAAGGTTGCAATATAAAATGAAAGGAATGTTTTGCTAAAATATTGTTACTATTGCTTGCAGTATCTGGTATCAAATGTTGGAAAATATTGGAGATTATCAAAGAAAATAAATCAAAGAAAGGTTTCATTGCAGTAATTATTTGTTTCCTTCGACATTTGAAATTATAAGATAACTTCATGCTCAATTTATAGTATTATTTATGTAAGTTTATATATATCATGCCAATTTATACTAATATGTAGTTAACTTGCTATTAGAAGCAAAATTTAAATTCTCATATTTAATTTTATTTCAATGACAGATTATCGTATTCATAAAGACTGCTACTTACGTTTGAATTTAATCGTTAATGATAAATAAGCAGTTGCCTAAACAGTGGTAAATTGAAACTCGACAGCGGCAATTTGGTTAAAGTCAAGATAAATAGCAGATATGCATATCAAAGAGAGGAAAATGGTTATGAGTTACAGCAGCATAGTAATCGAATAAATTGGAGATTTGTGTATCGGAGTCTAAATCTACTACGCAGTAATTTGATTACAAATGGAAATCGTACAAATTCTTATTAAATTAGTCGTGCAATGTAACTCCATTGTTCATTGCCTCAAAAATTTTGAGAAACTTCAGAAGTAAACATATTACGCATATTGCCTCGGATTATATGCGTAATAATGCTGGAAATCATTTATAAATATTTGGAAAGTGACAAGTTTTTGTTTACTAGTACAGATGTTATGTCAGAAGATTGTTTATCTAATATCTATACATAGTATAAAATGAAGTCTCCTGGAAGAGTCTATGTTTGAACCACAAAAACTCGAGAAATAGGAAACAAATATCGGAGATAATTATGCCATTTTGTAGAGAATTTATTGGGGATCGTTTTAGTATATTAAAAGATATGAAAATAAAAAAGGGAATTTTATAATTGCGATTTTAATTTTTCACTAAAACACGCAAACGTGATAACTTCAAATTGCGCACATGCAAATTACAAGAGCTGCGGTATGCATATGCGATACATTTCTTGGTTTATGGCTGATTTTAAACAACGATTCAAAACTCATTATGCTTTTCAAAAAAGGAAATTAAACCTTTTCCGGATGAAGAAAGAAACATTCGGTTAGCAAATATCAGAGAAATGTGTCACACTTGTGGAAGGAGAGTCTTTTGATGAGCGAAATAACCGTCTTTTTTTAAATTGCACTGCAACTGAATTGCGGAGACAGAATGAATCTCCTGATGAGCGAAATGATCGTCTGTGTTTTGTCTACAGACTTATTATATTTTTATCTTTGTAACGGTTTAAATATTTCTGAATGTGTGCTGTAAAAATTGTTTTGTAGCTATTTTTGATAATTACTAAATGTATTTTTATGTTGTTGTTTTTTCAATGTTGAGCAACATGCCCCTGTCATATCGGGCGGAGGCTAGACTTAATTTTAAAGCTAATTTTTCTTCTTGGAGGCTATGCCAAGGGCAACCCTGTGGAATATTATTCCACAAATTGCATTAGACTATTTGGAAATCAATTCCTTTAGAGAAAGTATCACTTCCTTATCCTACTATAACGTCGAGTGTATTGGATTAATTGTTTGTTGAAAACGGAAGGCTAAATTATGTTACTCAACTAGACAAAACTTCCATGCCTCTAACCTCCATGTTTCTGTTCCGACTCCAAGGTTGAAAGGAGATGAAGTGAAGGGAGAGATGGTAGGTTGCGTGGTTCTGTGTGGCTGATGCCAGTAAGAGGGCGTGTTGGTTGAAACTCAGAAAATGAGTTTAAATTTAATTCGGAATTTAGCCGTATATATGTAAATAGTAATTGGCTATATAATCTTTAAATTGTAATAAACGTGTTGCCAAGACACGCGCAATTCTTTGTGTCTAGGCACGCGACAGATACACTCAGTCTTTTATTTCACTTTACTTTAATTATATTAACGTCGCGTTTATCGAATTGTATTTAGGGACTGACATCGTAATTTTGTGTTATGGATATGTGGTGAGGACAGCTACTGATATGGCATCAATTTTTCCTCGAGTTTCGGAACAACATCAATGGCCCTTTGACTCCCCACAAAAGAAAAGAATTCCATGTACTTAAGTCCACATATAAAGTGGATTTCAAATCTTATATGTAATTTGCCACCAGGCATCTAAGTCAAGATTCTTTCATAAAAATGTGCCTCTTGGTTGTGTGTGTGTGGGGGGTGGGGGTGGGGGAATGTGTTGCTACACTTTAAACTGTATAGTAGAAGCTAAGAAATAACGATTTGTTCGTAAAGAACATTGGAGAAATTTCTGGACTTGTCTGGTACGAGACATTATTTAGGACTCACCTTAAAGGTGGACAGTCCGCTGAGTTCGGAGGACAAGCCACGTGATTAGTTGAACTTGAGAGATCGCCTTTTCGCTTGCTGCCATGCGGATCTATAGTTTCGCTTTTATTTGAAATAAGCTGATTAAGTAGAGATAATTCACTGTGAATTTCTGTAGCTTGAGTTGCGAATATTTAACACACATCTTCAAAGACAATAAAGTCTGCATCATCTCATCACTCTTGTGTGAGAATTATCATTTCGTAACAATATCAACGAAGAATACAGAGAGGAATGTTGGTTACGTGGCACTTTCTTAATTGCTGCTGTAAGCACAAAAGAAATGCATGTCAGAAGAAACAAGATTGGAAATGAAGGTAAAATTAAAGACACCAGACAAATATATAAATAAAAATAGGAAAATACAACTATTGGGAGTGACTTGAATCTTACCGAGATTTTAATGGCTCCGAAATGAAATCTGTCTGGCCTGAGAAAGGAATTTATTACGGCGGTTTGAGAATAAAGGACAATTTTTACGGCTTTGAATGGGAAATTATACTTAGCATTATAGTGGCAAATAAAGGCTGAGAACGAATGAATAGTTTTCTATAGATGAAAAGTTTTTGAATAGAGGAATTAGCTTCTAGATGTGGTTTTCGACTCTGTCTCTTTCGCTTTTCCTTAAAGAGTGAATAATCAAGTCCTGATGTCTCAAAATTTCTATGCGTTCAAGTATTTAAAATGGTTTAATAGTGTTTGAGTGAAATGAAAAATGATCGCGGAATTAAATTTAAGCAAATATGGCTTTGCTTTCCCCATTTAAAAATGCATGAAATTTCCTTTAGCCCGATGGTACTTGTCCAAAAAGCGCCACTTTTTTTTCCAATTTGACGATATCAATCGTCAAACTATTTAGCATATGATTATATAAGTTGATACTTAAGTATATTTTTATAAGTTGGATAATTTTTTCCTTTGCGCTTTTTGATTGTCGTTAAAACCAAATTGTACTAATGCAGTTATGATCCATCTATTATATTAAAAAAAGATTAAAATGAAATTTGCTATGCATATTTCAATGTACCATGTCAGGACATCATTTCTTGATCGGCCAAGCACCACGTGCTCGTGCAGGTTAAATTACATTTTTATTCATTTTAATCGTTTCAATGAATAAGTCCCTTTAGTACTGCAAACGATCCAAAAAACTTTTATTCGCATTTATTGTTTAAAATAATATCACATTTTCTATTTATTTCATTTCATATAACCACGTGCTCAAAATGACATTTTTTAAGGTTTTATTTGCTGTATTCATTAACTTATTCTTTTAATCAGAGCTTTTGTTGATGCAATGGCAACACTTTATTAAGACCTGATTATTTTTTGTTTTTGTAATGCTTGTGCAGATAATAAAATTTTTATTTTTCGCCAAAGGATTTTCGTTGACTCAAAAAACCTCATTCTAAAAACAACATCATGTTCTGAACATGATAATAATCCTTACAAAAAAATTTGAGAATTTCATGTTTGTTTTTCTGTTATATTCAAAAGTACATTTTATGAAATAAAAATACTTCTTTACAAAACATTTAAATGACTTTCTTGATAAAATTAATATAAAATATTCCGTAATTTATTTTTTCAATAGAAAATGGTTCCATCAAAAATTTTTACAAAGCATTTTATATTAAAAACTAATTCTATCCAAATATTTAATCTAAAATAAACTTTTTTTCATCTTTATTAGTTATTATTTTATATTTTAGTAACTGTAGATAACATCCTTCTGGAAAAAAAAGGATTAAGAAAAGCTTGCATGGATAGATAATAATTTTTTTTTACACACAGCTGTGTATTCACTACATAAAATAGAAAAAATTATCGTAATTTATCCCTTATTTTTTAAGATTTAAACTGCATACTAGATGTATTAACGAATGTAATATATTTCGAACTTCTTTAATTAACATTTCGATTCTTCTGTGGAAATTTAAATTAGAGACTTAACTAAGCTTCCAAGAGTTAATCACTTTTCTACGTAGAAGAAAAACATATTGTAGTTATTTTCTTTCCAGCAAAGTGGTTTCAGGTGTAATAATTTTATAAATGGTAATTGGTAATCTTCCAGCTGGTTTTTTTATGTAATGTAATTCACACTACTTTTTCTTGTTCTTTACGAATATTTTTGAATATAACTAGAACTGAGTAGAGAATTAAAAAAAGTTTTGTTAAAAATCTGAGCTCACTTTCCTAGTAAAATGTTATTTTGCACAGATGTTATGGAACATTTACAAAAATTGAGGTAAAAAATAAAGAACTTCAACATCTCTTAAAGCTAACAGAACATTTGAGTACATTTCGAGAGACTGTGAGATAAATGGGGAAAACTTTATTTCTAAATTGTTTTATTATCATATCGGAATATAAGGTTGTTTTGGGGATGAGGTTTTTGGTGTCAACAAAAATCCGCAGGCAAAAATAAAAATTTTATTATGTGCACGAGCATCTAAAAAAAACTAGCTTTCAATAACGCGTTTCCATTGCATTTACAAAAGCTCTGATTTTTTAAAAAAATTTAGTGACTACAGCAAATAAAACGTCATTTTGAGCACATGTTGTTGTATTGTGACTAATGACACTTGCCTTGGACAAACTCCCGCTGACACGATCAGCAGATTCTAAGCCTAAGAAATGCGTCTCGCTGTTTTACAAGTAGCGCCATCTAGGGCCAAGAGTACGACTTAGCTACACACACGTCACAACCCTTTTTTAGGGGGCGGTCTTCATTCATGCATATTCATTCATTCATCTCAGATCGTAATTTAGACCTGGAACAGAGAACGATCACCTCTGACCCAGTACCCCCAGTGATATTAATCTCGACATGGAGAACTTTGCGACCACGAAAGATTTCAATAGTGCCAGCCGCTACATACTCGGAGAATCTTTTGGCCTGTGAGTTTCAAATCCGTAACCTAAGGAGTACGAGTCCAACGCTTTACCAACCAGGCCATACTGGCCGCACTTTGAGAAAGTAATTATATGAAATGAAAAAAATATAAAATGTGATATTTTTTAAAACAATAAATCCGAGACAAAGTTTTTTTTTTATCGTTGGCAATACTAAAGTGAGTCATTCAATGAAACAATTAAAGTGAATAAAATTATAGTTTAACTTACATAAGCACGTGGTGCTTGGCCATTCCAGAAATGATGTACTGACATGATACTTTGAAATATGCATAGCAGATTTCATTTTAATCTTTATTTAACACTAACTTTTACCCGCGACTTCATACGCTTAGAAAAGCACACGACTAACCTAAAAACAATTTATTTACAGTCGTACCTGAAATAAAGCAAAACCGCAAAGCAAGTCCTCATTTTTTTAAAATCAAGTCGATTTTTAGTCTATTCAAGTCGATTTTATTTATCGATTGCGATTGAGATAGTTCCACCAGTATTATAGTGTTTTAAACACCAGTATTTTAAAACTTTGATATAAAAGGGAAGCACAGTTGTCAACATTGAAACACACACTGCATATGCGTGAATTTTCAAAGCTAATTGAGGCAACGCAAATGCGTGAATTTTCTTCACCTGTTGGAGCAGCACAATACAGATTAGAAATTTTTTATTTCCTTTATTCTGTTCTATTTTTAATTCAAAAGAACACTCTAGAACAAAAAAATCGACACACCAAGAAGTAATCATTCGATTGCTTTGAAATGTTGTATGCGTAAGTGTTTTGACCAGCTATGCAAATGAATAAGTTTTGGTGCCCAATGAATGAATAGTTTGATCTCCAGCGTATCAGAACTGCGCATCCAGCAGATGTATATAAGGAGCAGTTCTTTTTCTGAAAGATATACAAGCATCAAAATTGAATTCCTGTTTGAAGTTTTTGTAACACGAAATATTTAAAAAGTCATCTGAAATTGGAAATATTATTCATTATAATGTCTTATCATTTGAGAAGTGGGGGACCAAAAAAGAATAAAAAATTGTGAATCTAAATTTTGAATCCAGATACAAGATGTTTCAAAAATGCGTTTTTATACTCATATAGCACATTCAATTTTTTGTGTACAAATCGTGTTATCAAAAATAATGTGATGTACCATTAGTGGTACACATCCTAGGTTGAGAATCCTAGCTCCACAATTTTAATTTTTGGTCATTACATCAAAAATATTTATTTGAGACGGTTTGTCTGCAGAGAGAGGTACTTAATGTTTATTCCCTTCGCACTATTATAATTCAAAACCAGAAGTCTAGGGCACAATTGTACCTAATGTGTGTGAGAGAGAAAAAAAAATCTCAGAACTATTCTTTACTGTATTCGAAAGTTTTGCCTTAGGAAATGTTTATGATTCAATGCACTATTCGGAAAGTTTACACTCTCTGAGGTTACCAAAGTCGACGCATTTCTCACTTGAGCACGTAAAACCACTTGTTTTTGGAAAGAACTACTTTTGCTTCATATCACATTTCATCTGAGAAAATTTCTCTGGAAAACACGCGCAACTAAGAAAATAAACTAAAAGGTTAATTAAAGTAAATGCCTTGAACGAAAAGAAAAATATATCTGTTGTCGGCTATTAAATTATATCATTAATGTAGTAAATCTGCTTTTTGTTCTAAAGATATAATTAAATTTTTAAATAAACTTTATTTTCTTAAGAGTCTTAAAATTATTCTTGCAAAGTGGTACTTTATTTTTCATCAAAAATACTGTAAACCTGCAAAAACGAGTATGTGAGGCTCAGTAAAACGATAATTTACTTTCATCTTTTTTTTCTAATTTAAAATTTCCACGGTAAATAATCACCAATTCTTTAAATTTAAATTGTAATAAGTATTTAATTTTATAAAAATTCTAAAATTTTACTGATAAATTTCAAAATGGCAGTAAAAGCAATAAAAATCATTAGTGTGTTGAATATACATTCCCTTTTTTCCGACGTTATACAAAGATAGAAACTTCCATAATCAGGGATCAGCAAGAAAGAAATCATAGATATTATTTATGACCCGGCTGGGCTAATAATACACAAAATTAATTATATATATATTTATTTAAATAACGATTTATATAATGATTTATATTGAGAAAACTAAATAAAATTCATAATGAAATTTTATTAATAGTGAATTGTTTCACTTTTTGTACTCATTTTTAAAAATTTCTAGTAAGAGTTAAATGATAAATGATTTCCTCTTTTTTTCATTATGAAGGTATAAA
This sequence comes from Argiope argentata, assembly GCA_026289955.1. Lineage (NCBI taxonomy): Eukaryota > Metazoa > Arthropoda > Arachnida > Araneae > Araneidae > Argiope > Argiope argentata. The sequence continues at coordinate 1,513,757 of JAOUZG010044158.1, read as the reverse complement.
TTATTAAATGCATGTAAATTCAAAATTTTATCTACAAACTATTCACAAATTATATTCGTGATAAAAATTTTATACTAAATTTTTTAATGTGATTTTTATTTTCAAATTTTACCATATGTCATTATCTACATTTGAAAAAAAAAAGACAGATTTCTGGAAGTAAATAAAAGGTCATATGATAATTTTCCCAGAGATATAATGAAAGAAAAATTTAATCTTTCCATCAATTTTGCTTTCATTTCATTAGTTTTGCAATGATGAGAATGAAGGAGAATAAAACAGAATGCATATGAATATAGTTTCCAATTATCACATGCATAAGTTAAAGGGAGATCGAAGATAATAAACTTTTTTTAAAAATCATTTTTACCCCGTTAATTTTAAAGAATTTAACAATCCAAAATATTTAGAAAAAAAATTAGGAGGTGAAGCCTAATTCGCCCAATTTGAACTATCTTGCTGTAGTAAGGAAGTTACGTGGAAAAATTATTTAACCATTTCTACCGTTTTTGAGAACGATAATTTGTCGGTAAACTCGATAGAAATTTTCATTCTTATAAAAATTGTTACTCGTCAGTTTATATAAATTTTAAAAAGTTTTTATTCCTTTTTGAAAACGATAATTTGTTGATAAACTCGATAGAAATTTTCATCCATATAAAAAAGTGTGACTCATCAGTTTACATAGTGTTTTGGGTCCCAATACCCCTGATAACAAATAAAAATATCCAAGAATTTCCCGAAAATCATGTGATGAGAGTCATTATGACAGTCCTTTAAGGAATCAAACTTTAATTTTTTTTTCCTTTCTCCTATAAGTACTATAAAAATATAATAATCAACAGAAAATTCGAAATTGAGAATTTAACGAATCTCTATTTTTAGACTTCACCTAGTTCGAAAAAAAAATTTCAGAAATTGTCCGCCTGTGACAAAAACAA
>JAOUZG010044158.1:1501607-1512716 GCA_026289955.1 Argiope argentata | reverse complement strand
ATATATATATATATATATATATATATATATATATATATATATATAAGCATCTGGAACTGTAGATTCCAAAGAGAACCCTTGATTCTCATTGCCTCTAAGCAACCGTGCCGAATAAAGGGTTAAAAAATATTTCACTATGAGACTCAAGAGCATCAAGTAAGGTATTAGGGATTTTATAGAAATTAGACTAAATAAATATTCCAGGAGAACCATTTGGCCTCCCAAAGAGGTTGGCAAACAATATTTTGTTTCATTTTTTTTTTAAATTTTGTCAATGATGCTACTGAAAATAAAAGTAGACAGTAGTCATCAATCTTTCTTGACTTTTCTTCTATCCTTATTATCTTAAAATAAGAATGTTCGTAACTTGGCTTAATGATTTTTTTTCTCTTTACATACAACATCAACTAGTTAACTTTAAATCTATTTGTCGTGTTCGAGTTCTCTAAGCTACGACAGCAAAGCGCCGGAAGCGGTCTTGTATTTTGTTTTCTGGCTGCTTTAGCCATTCTCATATTGTAAGTAAACAAAAAAGGAAGCGAAACGAAATTTCCCAGCGGAACTAGAGATGTATTTTTAGAGACACGCACGACAAAAGCTCCCGGAAAATTAAATGAAAACCAGGAGAACGAAGACAATGCAATAACGTGACTTGTTTTGACAACAGACAACTTTACTTCCTTACAAAGTGAATAAGTTAGTTCGAAAGATCTTTTTTTTAAAATCTTTTCTTCTAGTTTAGATACAGCTTGTCTGTTGGTTTGGGATAAGTCAATTTTATCAAAGAAAAAATGTCTTTCAATGCAATCAACTTTCTTTGAGATGGAAGAGTAATTCTGGGTGGCATTTTGAATTGGTATAAAATTGCAAAAACAAATGTTTCAAGATTTCCATTTTATAGTGAAGGAATTTAAGGAATTTTTACTAATAATAAATTCGTTACACCAATGAATTTGTACCACTTCAAGGTTCAATATATTTTCTTTTTAACGCTAAACATTTTTTGCTTAATTTTCAACAACAGATCACATTCTTGACCTGGAATTCAAATCATTTCTATTGTTTCATGAAATATAAAATCGCGAGATTTTCTCAGGTTGTTAAAAGTTGTGAAAAAACAACCCTATTTAATATTTGAACAAATTTTTAAAAAATGAGTTACAATGTCTAGAAATTTGGGGAATAGATTTTAATATCCCTGTAATTTAATGGGCCCTATCTCCATTAAAAATATTCATGTATACAATAAACAGAGCACATGTAAATCAAAACAGACAAATGGACTTTAATATCTCACAATTTGGCAGAATTTTGGATATGATGCTATATTTAAATGATTTATCTAAAATTAAATGTAATCAACATCTCAGGAGAACCAACTAGCACCAAGAGCGACTAGTATGTTATAAAATTTAAAATCAGAAAAAAAATTAGTGATGTTCATCACGAATTCTTTTGATTTTGTTTTGATTTGTTTATGATATAAAAATTATCTTGTAAGCATCATAAACTAGCAAAGACAGACCAATAATTAAGATAGTTCATTCTCATAAATTGAAATCATTAATTCATACAAAAGTAAAATGGCGTCTGTTTCTCAGCCTCCTCATAATTGCACACACCTTTCTTCGAGGAAAAAACCGTAAATAGCTAAATTAAAGAGATATATATATAAACACATAAAATTTCAAACAATAAACTCCATAAACAATCATTCAAGTATGTTATAGTAAATTAGGGTTAAAAACAGATACTTACGTATTAGAGTACTTATACGGTTGAGTAACTTTGGCGACGGATTCAAATTTGGCGATAAACCGTTGACGCCAACGAAACCAACAAAATGGTGGACGACAGTTAAGATTTGAACAATTTTTAAAATAATGTCTGTTTTTTGCCATTATTGGCAATTTAGCAACTCATTGGCGACGCCTGCAAATTTGGCAATAAATATGGGTGGTTTAATAACTAAGTATCTAAAAACATTTATGATAGCAATCATTTAAGTAGATTTATGCAAGCTGTTATTAATTCTGAAGTCGAATAAAGCAAAAGTAAAATAATAAATCGATTACACCGGCCGCCTTGAAAATTTCTCATAAATATGTATTTTGATCGACTTTTTTCCGGCTTAATTGAGACTGAAATTTGACAAGAAACTGCGGTTGTAATAGTAATATGATTCCATACCAAATTTATGTATTGTCACTTTAAGTCATTTTGTTTATAAATTACTATATTATATGCAGGGGGAAATACAGATGGCCAACCTTAGACATATTTGGTTCAAAATTTAATAAGAATCTTATCTACAGTTTATATGAAAAAACCTATTTGCCAATTTTTATTTATATAATGATTTATTGAATGCACTTGTACTCGAACAACAAAATAGATAGACTTCTTCTGAATAAATTTGGTCCAAAATCTGAGCGAAATCTACAAATTTGATCTATATTCCAAATTACAATTATCTCTAATTGAAAGCGTTTTTGAGCTTTTGTAATTACAGAAAGATATGTCGAAAATGTATTTGCATAAAATAAGCCATTGTAAATATCTCTCTATACTCGTAAATGAGAAAGTAAAACTGAAATTTAGAAAATAAAAGTAAATCTTAAATAAAAATTGGAATCAATAAATAAACATGTATCTGAATAAATAATTAAGTTGAATTATTTTAAAAAAGTTGTTGAAATTTTTATTCTAGTAGCGAATAATAATTCAAAATAAAAAATAATATCATTATTTACAGAATTTACTAATGTATTACTATCTTTAAGTGAAAAGCAAATTTCTTTTAGATTCTTTAATACTAAATTCTCTCTTATTTTTAATCGCAATTCAATTTAGAGTTAAAAGCATCATATCTTTTCCTTTAATATTACAAGTGGATGAAAAACGAATAATATTGTTAATGCATTTTATTAATTCATAAGCTCTATCTTATTTATTCAATATCTTTTATTATTTACGTTAGAAACAAGCTTCCTTTGGCATATTAAATTCCAATCAAAATTTTTTCGGAAGTTCTTTTACTCCAATACATTTTCTTTGGTTTATTTGAATTTCTTATTAAACTACGTGAGGACACATTTGATAGCATTTTAAAAAAATCGATATGTATTCTGTAGGCAAACTATAAAATTTGGTTTATAGAAAATATGCCATTATTTCGCTACCACACATTTTCCATTTTTCTAAACTTGTGTAAAAATGATAGGCCGTTACTCTTTAAAAGATTCTATAATATGAAAAAAAAATCCTCAAAAAAGTCATGAACTTAAATTAAAACCTGATCTTCTAATTTTCACTCTAGTTAGATATCAGGTATAAATATTTCAGAGCTACTAATAGTGAAATAAAACCAGTTTTTATATATTATATTCATACATACCTGTTAAAATGGAAAATGTTCTGGTTCCAAAACAGTGGAGCTAGTTTTTATGACAACCCACTTATTCTTTTTCATTATAATAATAAACAACCTAACAATAACACATTTTAACATTCGTTGAATGGCACAAACAATCCCATTCAATTCAGCTTTCCAGACATGGCTAGTAGTAGATCATATCAGTAGAGAATCGTGAACCTGAAAATGCCAATGCAGTTAATCATTAAAATTCTGGACAAATTGCCAAGTCACCATTCCATCTCTAGTCAAAATAAGTTGTCCACTTTTCCAAGATACACTAAAAAAAACTTTCTCGGCTCTCAAACGTTAAACTTAATTGGTTTAACCCTCACATGTGACATTCATGTAACAAAAGAGAATGTGTTCTCTAGCTGAAAGTGTGGCATTGTTTTATATGGCATTCATATAATCGGAAGATTCAAGATAATAACTGAAATAGTTATTTACAAGCAGGAACAAACAGTTTAAATTAAAATACTATGACATCTAATCTACTCTGTCCTCAAAATATGGGGGTCAGACAGATGACGACACATGTAAATAAACTTGCGTGCATTTATCACCAATACATGAATACACATACGTATCGGCTTTCAAAAACACTACAGGTCATTACAACCAAGAGAAAAAATAACCTGAAGTCCTAAGATATCGAGAGCTGCCAGCTTTTAAGGTGGGAGGTCCTCGACACTCTTCCTAATAAATGCATACTCAACGAAGCCTGGCGGATTTACCATAGTAAATTCCAAATAGAACCAATAGAACGTCTGTTTCGTAACTGTCAGAATGTTTGGGGGCTTAAACTTTCAGAATAACTGGTTTCGTAAACTGTCAAAATGGTTGATTTTGTAAACTACCAAAATGGCTGGTTTCATAAACTGTCAGAATGACTGGTTGAGTAAACTTCCAGAGTGGCTGGTTTCATAAACTGTAGAATGACTGGTTTAGTAAGCTTCCTGAGTGGCTGGTTTGTAAACTGCCAAAATGGCTGGTGGAATAAACTTCTAGAATGGCTAATAGAGTAAACTTCCAGAATGGTTGATAGAGTAAACTTCCAGAGTGACTGGTTTCGTAAACTGTCAAAATGATTGGTGGAGTAAACTTCCAGAGTGGCTGGTTTGGTAAACTGTCCAAATGGCTAGTGGAGTAAACCTCCAGAATGGCTGATAGAGTAAACTTCCAAAGTGGCTGGTTTGTAAACTGCCAGAATGGCTGGTTTGTAAACTGCCAGAATGGCTGGTTTGTAAACTGCCAGAATGGCTGGTGGAATAAACTGCCAGAATAGCTGCTAGAGTAAACTGTCAAAATGGCTGGTTTCGTAAACTACCAGGATGGGTAGTTTCATAAACTGTCCAGATGGCTGGTTTTGTAAACTGTCAGAATGACTGGCTTGTAAACTGCTAGAGTGGCTGATGGCGTAAACTGTCAGGACAGCTGATGATATTTAAATTCAGTTCCTCTATTCCTGAACATCTATATCTTCGACAAAAAGAAGCCACAATGGAAGAGATCCCCATACTTTATTTTACTCCCATCAATTTTTTCAAAAATCAACTTTAGCTATCCAACTTTGGTAAATTGATGGAACAACAGTGGTATAGGAAGGAATGAACATATCAACCTTCCAAAAGCCCAGCGGTGCAAAAGGACGTGTGCAAAAGGCTATGGCCCATTCCATTGAAGAAATTTAACATCAAAACAAACTATCGCTGGGGCTGTGACAAATCAATAAGCCTTCTGCTCTTCACAATCAATTGTAGTCTAACAAGCTTATTTGGCATTAAAAAATCTTCAAACATCAATCCACTATTTAATTGGGAAAGAAACCCTTATCTCAGGGATAAAGATTTTTTAAAAATAAAGCATGTTTATGAAATTGAAAACATCCCCTTCCTTTCAAACAAATGGCTGGACATCATATGTTGGGATTTTGCTCCAATAAACCCCTACGTTGCTCACTTATTCAAACTAATATTAAAGACGCACTCTACCCAAACCATAGATGTTACTCCCTGACGGTCGATTCCAGCAATTTTCTTAAATCCATCCTATTTTTTATTGCGTTTGGAATTATAAGATTTTTTTTCCTTTTCCAAATGTTGGATTTTATTTTGCTGGATATTTAGATTTTAATTTCTTTCTTTTGAATCATATTTGCTCTTAATCTTTTTCCCCCTTTTCAAATGTTTTGTGATGTATTATTTCCATTGTATAATTCCAATCATATACCTATTTCTTCACAAAAATACCAATGATGCGTTAGACTCTAAAATTTCAAGACGCATTTTATAGGATCATCAGCAGTCATTCGGCAAAGCTCTTTGAGATTCCATGGGTCGCAATTGTCTTGATCGCAGCTATTCGTCGAATCGATAACAACGAAGATATGGAATGGGCAAATCGTGTCTTCATTTGTGGACATCAGAACTACATATAATTACCAACTGACAAGGAATACTTTGGGTTTTCAGTTGGAAGGAAGAGGTTATACAATTGAATTAATATTAATATAAAATTTTCTTGATATTGTAAGCATCCTGTTGTATCAAATGCTGTTGGCATTTCTCTTTGCGAATTATTTGCACTGCCATTTTTTATCATTCTCGACAATCACTTTGACATAACGTAACACCCTCCTGTGCCCCTGGTGGCTATAACAGTAAATTATCTAACCAGTTGTTTGAGCACACGATTGCAGAAAGAGAGAGAGAGAGAAAAAAAGAAAAAAAATGTTAAAAGAAAAAGAAGAGACTTTAAAGCATTCTGGGATTTCCAGAGAGAATGCCATCGGTGTCAAATCCTACACGAATCTTTTCAGTTTCTTGCTGAAGTTATAACTGGATGGAGGGGACAAGAATATTGAAACAAATGGTGATAATGGGTTGAACTTACAGGGGAATTATATTGCCAACTGAAAAGGGTAGGATTGACAAATTAAATTGTGAACATCTGCATGGCATGCATAAGCATTTAAACAATCACTGTAGAGTCAGAAATATTTAGCTTCCGTCTGGGTCTGGTCAAACGAAATCAATTTGATTTCGTTCGTGAAATCTGTACTTTGAAGGACTTTTGAAGTTATAATCTCGGCTGATTTTTACAAGTGGAATTCTTGTATTTATGAATATAACGCTTTGTACGTGTTATATACAGTATTATAATCAATAATCACAGTGTCCTTATCATTATGAAGAAAATTAAATAGCTACCCTTCAAAAGATACCTTCTCTTTCGGAAATTTTTTTGTCAATTGTAATTTTATTAGAGTTTCGATGGATGAAAATTCTCAAAAATTGTGGGAAATTTCTATATAACTTCATTATGTAGAAATTATTTTTCCTTATATGGAGAACAAACAATATATGAATGTCAAGGAAAGTCAAGGTTCTCTATAAAATTTCGTTAAATAGAAATCTCCGTTAAATGGGAAAAGAAAAAAGTTATTTACAAATTTATCATTCTTTTTCAAAACGAGCTTACATCCAAGAATTAAGTAAATAGTTGTCGAAAAATTCTTGGATATAAAATTTAAATATAGATAATTTTGATAAGTATATTAAAATATAACATTATAATGTTAAACCATCGAAGTGTAAAATCTGAAAATGCTATTTATAATGCAAACACATTTCTCATAATGCTTACAGAAGAGTCCTTTTTAAGCATATACTTATTTGTTTTAATGAAAGTCCTTATTCTAGATTTGTAGAAGGGCATTTTTTATTCAGCATAGCAAACAAGGATTGCATTTTCTTTTCTTTCTTCTTTTTGACAAAGCAAAAGTCAAGGAAAGCGAATACATTTTTTTTTTTTTTTTTGCATTTCCTTTTAAAACATTCATCTTTCGTTATTTTATATTCACTCCAAAAAATAACAAAAGACGAAAGCTTTTTCTGATTTACAAGCCCCAGGGAAATTCAGCTTTCCCTTTTTTTGGGGGAAAAATGCTGAGTTTTGTCAGAAAGAATTCAAATATTTAATGTAAAGCTACAGGACATTCTCATTCGTTTGGGTTTTAAAATTTAAATTTTTCGCCAGCATAACTAAGTCGTTTGTAACTTTTTACAACAAAATGAATATCTGAAGTCTGAATATAAAGTTATGAGGTATTATTCCAATTCAAAAGAATTTCTTTTTTAACAATTCATTCGTATTATAATGATGACCACAATCCATAAATTTCATATACAAAAAGATGATGTATACTAGGAAAACAAGAAAGCATTATGTGGTGATATTCTAATTTTAAAAAATTATAGATATTGGTATTTTATGATTCGATACATGGGTAAATCGAAGTTAAATGTATTTTAGTGTGCTCTTTTATATAATCAATAATGCCAGGGCGCAAATGTAAAAGAATGAAACATTTGCTCAGGCAAGTAATCCAAGAACCTAAGACATAAGTCGCCAATGGGTTGCTTGGGACATTAATCCATCGATTGTTTGGGTTACCATATTGGCGGAAACCCCAAGAGGTACACTAAAACAGATTTCAAACTAAATCAATTATAACGAGGATTCTAATAACAGTAATCGATTTTAATTATATTATCATAGGTATCATGATGTTTGAAATTTAAATAATCATTTTCCATCGCTTTATTAAACAAATATTCATTTGTTTATTAATATGATAAATGAATTGGCATACAAAAGTACAGTTGTCCAACAAATAATTATTAAAATTTTAATGATTGAAAATGTCATCCTATTGAAATTTAGTCCACTTCTAATGCCCATATCAATAACGATATCCTATCGTTCAATTTTGCAATAAGAATTGTTAAAAATAATTCGAAATTTATCTCATTATCATCGTTCCATAACGAATGCAACTAAAGTGGAAATTTTGACAGATTAGTAGCTTCGATAATCATACATTTTGCAATTCAAATTATAGAATCATCGAATTATAGAATCAAATTATAGAATCATCATTCGAAGCTGTAGAATTACAGCTATGAGGACGTATCAAATTTTGATTGCAAAAACAGAAATTTGGTAAAGACATTTCGATCGCTTTGCAATTTTAATGTGAATATTGTTCTCTAAAGACTTAAACATGCAACGCTACATGTCTGAAACAAAGAGGTTCAGTGGAAAAGCATTCAAAAAATGGAAATGCTCAAATAAAAATAAAAATACGATTTCTTCTGAAAACGTTCTCATGGCTATTTTCAAGCATACGGAGGGCATTACAGGAGGAATAGTCGTAGACAGAAAAAAGGCAACATTGTCCCATTTAAACATTTGGATAGCAAATACAATGCCAAGAGAACATCACCGAGAATTTCTTTCCTCACGTTGCCACTAAACCTCTGTTGAGATAACCACCTGACGCAGGAACTATTTGTGTTGCAGGATGTGGCGTTACCAATGCTTACTGACTCAGAGCCTGCATGCCTTTTTTAGTATTTTCACCCTCTCTACGCTTACGAAATCATGATCCCTCGCAATTTTTGTTCTTTTAGATGCCTACTAACAACCCTCTGAATTTATCAATCAAGTAAATATTCTGAAGTACACTCTCTGTTTACTTACTCTAGGCTTTCTGTATCCTCTAGATGTTCAATATACTTTAAGCGGTGTACAGATCATCTGGTACACTTACTTGAACTTATGGATAAAAAAGAAACATCGGTTCAAAGAATGTTTCAGTTCACTAGATTTTTCTCTAGAACAATACGAAGCTCAACATTGTTGATGCATTAAATATGTTAAAATAATTTGAATAGAGAAGGCTCAGTGTAATCTCTCAAGCTTTCACCCCATCGGAGGAGAATTTATTTGAGGATATATTAAGAAATTTCATCGAATGAAACTTTAGAAGAAATAATGAGCAGTTAATTTCAACATGGCTCCCCCTAGTTATATACAAGGTGGCCAGAAATAAAACACCCTTACTCTGACCTCCATGGATATCGAACTACTCAGTGTAAAGGCTCAAAATTTTGTACACATACTATTCAAAATATGGGGAAACGGATTTCACGAAAAAAAATTAGTTCCTGAAATCACCGATAGGTGGCGCTGCACAACTGGAACTATGATCAAAAGACACAAATAATAATAAAAATTAAAATGTTTATGCGGAATGGAATGCTTCCATGCTTCCTTTTTAATTTTTCTGCCCCTTATGGAAAATAAAAATAGTAAAGAAGCTAGAACTCCCGTTGTAACTGCAATTTCATACTGTAACCAGAAAAATTTGCATAAAGCATGGTTAGAAGCCATGTTCTGGGAAAGAAGTTAAAAGGTGGGGAATGTCATTCTTATTAGTGATGGCTGTCACGCTGCCAGAACGCGCTTTGCTTGTGAAGTTGTTTTACGAGAATAAAGGAAATGCTCCAGCAGCACTTCGAGAGTTTCGCCGACTTAAGGATTTGCGTAAGGGACCATTGCTTCCACAAGCTCTCAGGAGAATGATCGCTCGATTCGAGGAAACTGGACATCTTGGAGTTCAGCCTGGTCGAGGACGCAAACCGGTTCGTTCAGATGTCGTTGAAGATGTTGCCACCGGTATTGTTGAACAGTCAATGGATAATGTTTTAGGCTGCAGTAGTGCACGTGCAGTGTCACGACACTTGGGTGTTCCCTATAGCACAGTGTGGAACGTACTCAGAAAAATGGTGCATTGTTTCCCGTACAAAATCCGCCCTAATCAACAATTGCTGGCCACAGACAGGGAGATGCGACTGACCTTTGCATTGACATTTCTTGCTAGAGTTGAAGTGGATGCATCGTGGCCGTGGCAGATTCTGTGGAGCGATGAGGCCCATTTCCACCTCAGTGGAACAGTGAACACCCATAACTGTCGCATATGGGACACGACAAACCCCCGTACCTTCCAAGAGATTCCACTCCACTCACCGAAAGTTACAGTCTGGTGTGGATTCACAGCCACATTCATCCTTGGACCGTTCTTTTTCGAAGAGGTTACTTTCAATGGCCTTGAGACATGTACCGTGACGGCCAACAGGTACAAAAGGATGCTCGAAACATTTGTTGTACCCCATTTGCAGCAGCGCCAATGCCTTGACACCATTACTTTTATGCAAGATGGAGCACCTCCACACATTGGACTCCCTGTGCAACAGTTTCTTCGCCAACATTTCACCACTGACAGAATAATCAGTCGCGCGTTTCCGACAACTTGGCCATCTCGTTCACCGGATCTTAATCCGTGTGATTTTTGGCTTTGGGGACACTTAAAAAACCTTGTTTATCGAGAACGTCTGATAACCTTGGCAGATTTGAAAGAGAGTATCAGTCTGCATGTGAGAAGCATCTCAGATGACCAGTTACGATCCGCAGTTGAACAAGCTGTCCACAGACTTCACATTTTACATCTTCAGGAAGGGAACCATATTGAGCAGCATTCCCTGCATCGATAACGTCCTTGTTTCATGTATGCTTGGTACTTTCAAATAAAATGTGTTTAAAACGTGTTTTTGTGTCTTTTCAGCATACGTCCAGTGGTACAGCGCCACCTATCGGTGATTTCTGGAACTAAATTTTTTTTTCGTGAAATCCGTTTCCCCATTTTTTGAATAGTATGTCCACAAATTTTCAAGCCTTTACACTGAGTAGTTCGATATCCAGGGAGGTCAGAGTAGGGGTGTTTTATTTCTGGCCACCCGGTATATATATATATATATATATATATATATATATATATATATATATAT
>JAOUZG010044158.1:1456332-1493984 GCA_026289955.1 Argiope argentata | reverse complement strand
ATAGATAGATAGATAGATAGATAGATAGATAGATAGATAGATAGATAGATAGATATAGATATATAGATATAGATATAGATAGATAGATAGATAGATATATATAGAGAGAGAGATGAGCTCATGTTATTAATACTATATATAAATATGAGGTAATTTTGTTAAAAATGTATAAAGAGAAAAAAAATCAACCTTAATATAATAATGAAGCTAAAATGTTATCATTGGAGATTCTAATCCCCTTATTTTAGTTTCATTTTAATTTTTGTTGCATTTTTGATTCATTGACCCATTTTAAAAAACAGTACATAGAAATAATATGAACTTTTTTTTAATGAAAATAAAACAGTATATTATTATTTCATTTATTTATAGTAAAAGACAGAAAATTTTTTTTAAAAAAATAGCAAAGCTTAATAATTTAAATAAAAATTTATTTTTATCGAAAATTTTGTAGGTAAATATATTCTAGAAAACAAAAGCTGATCATGAATATCAAATATAAGCTCTAAAATAACACAAAAAGATTTTTCTTCGTGTTATTTTAGAGCTTAAAAAAGCAAATATAAATTTTCCATTTAAAATTTTTAATAGAATTAGAATAAATTTCAAATTAAATTTAATTCCACTCCTCAAAAAAACAAAATCTTCAATTTAATTATATAATTTCATTAAGAATTATAAATTGTTTGTTCCTACTTCTCCCATATACTCTAAGAATCTATTTATTCTTTTTGCCTAAGATTATTATTTTGCTTTCATTTTAACTCATATTTCTCAACGCACGTGGCACTATCTTTTTTTTTCTTTATGCTTTCGTCTTCATTCAGCCTTATAAGCACTCTATTAAGCCTAAAATCTTATTTCTATTTCGCAACATGGCTTACTTAATTATTAGTTAAGCCTTTCGAGTCCTGGAATCAGTTTTGTGAGTTGACTGTTGAGTTTTTCATTGTTTCGTATGACATCAACAATGAATTATTAGATTACCTTTTCATAAGAAGTCTAAAGAAAGCATTTCTTGCGTAATAAGATAAAATCTGCAGCTTATTATTTTTAGGATGCATAAATTTGGTCAGAAAATTCTAGGAATAGTTATACAAATTCCACAATGGAGACTAAGTATTAAATATAAATATTAATATTCTTTTATAATATTTTGGAATATTTATTATTTTAACAGCAAGGAAAATTTATTTTTAATAACTTTTTTTGCAATTCAGATAAAGAAATGCCAGCAAACCTGTGCGACAATTTAGAATTATTGAAACATATTTCAATAATTCTAAACATATGTCTGGCGACTATTGAAAATATGTAGCCAGATAACATCTACGATACTTTAGTATGCTTTTAGTATTGTGGTTATGTTACTCGGCTACTGGCCCTAGCTTCGTGGATTCTAACCACAACATTCACTTGACACATTGGTGACATTAATAAAGCAACTTCATACAACTGTCGTAGCGCCATCTAACTGCCGCAAAAGTCATCAGACTCACTTGAAGCAGCAACCAAACAAAGCCGTCAGACTCTCTTGACACCACAACCAAACAAAGTCGCTTGAAGCAGCCACTCAGATATTCGCTTGCCAACGGACTCACACACTCGCCATAACGCTTGATGCTTTAAAATCGTTCGTCTGTCGTCCGATTCACTGGTGGGGGAGTACTGAGGAGCTAGGCTTCATAAGCCAGATAACATCTGATACTCAAGTATACTTTTGTATTGTTCTTATGTTACTCGGCTGAAGTCCATCGTGTTGCGGGTTCGTACCGTAACCTTCATCAGCCACATAGTTCATTAATGAGATGATTTAATTCAATGAAATTAGGTATGACATATTGTGACCACAAATGCAGTTCCTTGTCAAATTTCGGTTTCATTTGATAGGCAAGAAAGCCATCAAAATTCATATTTGCCTGATAAATTCAATAAAATTGTAAAATTCATGTCAAAGATCTAAGTTTCCCAGCGATTGTTTGCTAATCCCATGCAGGGCATTTACTGTTTCACCAGAGAATTATTTAATGGTTGGTTAAGGAAATAAGTCTTAAATTGGTGAAACCAATTTAATTGATAGATCTCGACTTAGATTCCCAATTGATAGATCTCGACCAGCAAGTATCATGATATCCTTGTGACAGGAACAGGTTTGGGTTAAATTTCTTGGTAGCCCATCTTAGTGCGAGGCATATGGCATAGGTATACTCCGTCCCGGCCGAAGCCATTCAGATATAACGATGGGTCACCGCGAAGCAACCCCCACCCAACTTGGAGGTGCAGGTTAATCAGCTTAATTATCGTAAAACTTAATTCAAAGGACCATATCGGAAAATAAAACGAATTTAGATTCTCAAAAATTGTCTCCGTGTCCCCCAAGTATAATAATTAGTAAACATTTCAGCAGTTATTAGAGGAACATAAAATTGTAAACAACGAAAATTAAGAAGATGCTGTCAAAAAGAAAAAGGTATAAAACAATTGTATATAGAAAAGTTCTAAGTAACCCAAAAGCAAATAAAATTTATATACAAAATATATTTCCCATGTATAATAAAGACGTAAGAAATCTAATGTCAAAGCAAAGACTAAGTTCAATCGTGATCCATGGATTCCAACTGCATAAGATTATTGATAATTTCGGAAGCACTCGCCCAACTGCATAAACATTTCAGCAGTTATTAGAGTTATTGCAGTTAGTTTTAATTGCAATTTGATGTCCGAATTTCTCCAGCATAATTGTCATGTTGAGCGGGTATTTTCCCATAATTCACATTCCTCTATAATATGTTGAATGGTTCCAGAAGATTTCGAGGCATATAGGGCGAGGCATACGAAAATGAATTGTGAAGGGGGGAAAAAACTTTTACATAGTAAATTAGCCAACTATTTAATCATTGAGAACACTATTTCAGTTCACAATAATCAAGGATTAATTTTTAATAATTGTTACTTTTTGTTGGCATGAACAGAAGAATGTTTAAATAATCCGGCACTTTTCCGTTAGTCGGACGCAAGTGAAATAATGTAGAATTCCGTTGACAGTTTTGTCATTCGCTTCGCTTGGCGACTCAGCTCGACTTTGGTTCACAATTGGCGACATCTAACAAAAAAAAAAACCCGATAATCCATTGAAAAATTTCTTTGTGAATCGCTCGGAATTCTCATCTATCACGCGGTTAAGGAAACGTTTTCTTTCTCCCGTTCTCCTAACTGGGCAGTATCTCGTATCGGAAAAATTCAGAGGTAAAGGCAGAAAGAATAAGATAAAGTAAAAAAGAAGAAAGTGGTTGTAGGGAGAGGAAATTGATTAAAAGCTCTCGGAATGTCGCTTCCGTTTCCCACAGAATAGCCTTCAGCCGAAACCCGAGGCGGGAATTAATTACTATTCACGTGCGCGTGGAATGACTTAGAATCGGTCTCTTCGACACAAGGTAACGTGACTTTTCCTTCACATTATTTACGAAAGTACAGTACTCCCTTTATTTATTTATTTATTTATTTTGTTTCAACGTCGAAATGTGAGCCAGTGCGAATTTCGTAAACAATGAAAGGGTTCCTTTTTCCATTAATCATTACTATAAAATATTTCTCTCATTATATTTAAGTTTAATGGTAATAAAACGTGAAAAAAACGCTCTGAGCTTAATATACTTTTATTTTTAATACTGCAGAAATAATTAATGAAAATAAAATACGCATCATTGCTTCTGAAAAAAAATTATTGAAAAATCTCGAATGAACATTTATTTTTGTAATATTTTTGTTTCTTTAATAACTACATACTGAATGTAATTTTCTTGAAATAAATATGTCGAAAATAAATACACTCCAAAATTATAATTCGGGAATAACTGTTTGTAAAGGTCAAAGCCATTATAAATAAGGAACACTGAAAACACATTAACCCTCCAAGGGCTTGTTTCATGATTCCGCGGGTTAATTTGTTAGTCTATTACTAGTACAGCTTTTAATTATATTATATAACTGTAGTTTATCATATAGAAAATAATTCTCTTTGTTTTTAATATATTTGAGTTTATTTGCAAAAAAGTCCTATGCTTAAAATGTTCATTTTGTAAAAAACGTACCGTTAATATTAATCTGACCTTCTTGAATTTTATTGACACCATTCAAAACAAAGTATCTTTCCACAACTCCTAAATACATGTATAAATGACAAAATATATTACAATAAAATATTAATTTATAATCACAAAAAAATAATTTACGGCATTGATGAAATTTAAATCAATTGTTCCAAATATAAATAATATTTTAAATAAGTTTATATTGCATAAAGATATCAAGCTATTCATCTTTTTAATAGAAATAATTATTGTCTGAATTTTTGCGTCCCTAAAATAACGATAAGATTTCTTATTTTGTGGAATCTATCCTAATTTCAGAAATTATATTTTAAATAATACAGGCTAGGGAAATTGCCATACTTTCTGAAATTATTATTAGTGGGATTGTTTTTTGTTACAAACTTGTCTTGTTTTAAAAAATGTTTTTTTTTTCTAAAAAAATGTATATTGATTATTCTGACGTCTTTTTTTTTTCAGTAATTTATAATCAATTATAATAGAGTTAAATAATTGGGAATTATTATTTTGTAATTTTAGACTCATTTTTTAACATTTTGTGACTTGTTATTTGTTATATAAAATTATATTAACCCCAACAGAACAAAATTTTCTAAATTCAATTTTGTTATAATTTTAAAATTATAATTTTATGTAATTTAAACTTTAAATAATTTATTTTTTATAATTTTGTTATGATATAAATTTTATAATAATTTTGTAATAATTTTAAAACGCAAAACTGAGAGCTTTTTCTGTATTATGTGGCAAGATCATTTGTTTACTTAAAATTTGTGTTTTTTGCAAATGGTTTCTCATGCGCAACACTATCCAGATAATTAATACTTTCTTAGATATTTTTAAATGATTTTCTTAGAATTATTTAAAATTTCAATTTATTACAGCTTTAAAGGAAGAATTTTGATTAAAATCTAAAAATTGGTGCTTATGTAAGTATGTCTCATTTATGCATCTTAAATCTAACTAATAGTTCCCTCACAGCGTTGCTAGTGGAAAATATTCCAGAGTTAAAATTAGCTTTAAACTTAAGTCTAGCCTCCATCCGATATGATAGGGGCACGTCAAACAGCATCAAACAAACATAAAAATATATATTTAGAAATCATGACAAACAACTACAAAATAATTTTTATAGCACACATTCAGGAATATTTAGACTGTTGAAAGGGTAAAAATATGATATGTTCATGAATAAAACAATTCACTAAAAATAAATAGAAAAGCCGTTTTAATATTTAAAAATATACAAATAAGTCATTCTATGCACTGCTTTATACTTGTTTATAGCTCTGTATAATCTGATATGGAAACAAAAGTCAGTTTGCTCCATAATATTTATTTAAAAACTATATTGTCTGGGCGATCACTTCATCCTTCATGATATTCATTCTCTCTATAATCCAATTGCAGTGTGATTTAAAGATGACGGTTACTTCGCTCAACAGAAGACCCTCCTTCGCTAAATGTGGACATTTTTTTCTAATAGTTGTTAACCGAACGTTTCTTTCCTCTTCATTTTCATTATTGCTCAACAATCGAAGTGTTTTGACATTTAATGCACTCCAGCCAAGGTTCGGTTCTTCTTTTTTTTTTGGTACAATGCGTTTCAATCGTTGTTTCATATTAGACGCATAGAAAGAAATGTATCCCCTATACATACCACATCTCTTGCTATTTGCATATGAGCATTTTGATGTTTTAGCTCAAGCACGCATAAGTGCTTTGTATTATTGCACTGCATTTAGCACAGGCACAGACATTGCTGTTTTATTATTGCATTATAATTGCAATAATAAAATTCCTTTCCCATTTTGATATGTCTTCAATACACTAAAACCTTCACAAATAAATGCTCTACAAAATTGTACAAACATTTCTATTATCAGTTACGTATTTTTGTCAAGTTTTTTCCCTTTCAAACATACAGACGTTTTCAAAAGACTTCATTTTATACTATATACAGATATAGGTAGCAGTCTCTAAAACCATAACTTCCCAGGGTTTTTTTTTTTTTTTTTTTGAAATTACATTTTTACTTTTTCAGTCAGGAGTAAATCATTTAAGTTGTATTCAAAGACCAATTAGTCGTAATTAAACCTTTAATTTTCTACAGTAAAAATATCTAATGTCTCAGAAATATCTAAGGATTAATATATTTTAATTAAATTAATTCACATTAGATTATAGTTCAGTATTATATTTCTTTATTCTCTACTATATAAAGAGAAAATTAAGTAATCATTTCGAGATTTTGAAGTGCTACAGTTAATTGATGTTCGGTCCTACTTGTTCGGTGATGTTCGGTTGAAGAGCTACCGATTGTTGATGAAGTGCTACTGTTCGTACTGTTTCGAGATATTGAAGTGTTCTACAATGTGCTTCTGTTTCTGAACAAAATAAGCAGATCCGGCCTTTTCTATAACGTGGCCTAAATGCAAAAAACCATTTGGGGGCATAGATTTTTCTCAAGTAAAAATTAATATAATAAATAAATAAAAATTGCGGACACGAACATATATTACTACTACATAATTATTTAATGCATATTTTGTTTTCACTATTAATTAGTTCCAAAAATGATTTTTAAAAATTCGATTTCTTCCTAATGCTTAATATAAAAAGTACATTTAAGCACTCTGGACACATGTTTGGCGGAAAACAATTCTTCATTAAATTTAATTTTCCGAGAGAGTACTCAGCACGCTCTGTAGTAAAGAAAAGTTTTAGCACAATTAATTCATTGTACATTATTTACTATGTATTGCAGTGTGTCTTGTGAGTTACATCCCTTTAATTTGAAAACAAATCTGAAGCAAACCAATTTTCTGGATTGGGTTTTCATCTACATTTTTGCTATAGCATTATTTATCCTTTATTCTTTAATTTTTTATCCTTTATTCTTTTCGTCCATTTTTTCGGTCAACCAGGGAGATATTTTCTTACAATAAAAATACTAAGATTTAACAATATTAAACATTTTATGGTATAAATTTTCAAAATAATATGTACAATCTAACGTGGTGGAGGACGTAAATGAACTGTAAATTTACCTACCTAAATTTGATACATACTTGCTCTTGACTGTAAACTTCTTATATTTCTAAACCCGACAATTTTTTCCTGTTCAATTTCACCCTCTTTTCCTTCCATTCCGCTATTATTGTTTAGAATATCCTTTTAGCTCTTAATAATATTGGGGGAGCCTGAATCCCCGCTCCCAGTGCATAACATGGCGTCGATGATCCCGTTCTATCGAGGCCTTTTTCACGCGGCACCGCTGTCGAAAATTTGAAGTTTTAATGGAAACTTGGTATTCGCGGTACACCCTAGATATGGTTGAAGGCAAAAGTCCATATCTCATCTCTACTTCAGAAATGCAGTACTCCTTCTCTCGTGCGCTGTCAATTAGTCACCGTTAAAAATCACTTAAATCTTGATAGCTTGCCATTATGCATCAAAAATCGATGTAATAGTTTCCACAGACACCTATAGTCTTATATGCGTACTGTCAACCATATCTGTTACGCTGATTGATCGAACACCTCCATTATTTGTATACGACCTACTATACCGGTTTTCTGGCTCTTCAATGCAAATTCTAAACGCATCAAGGGCAGGAAACCTAATTTTTAAGGATGTTTTTTTATCGTTTTCATTTTCGTTTATTTGTTTCGATTTTTCTCAAATAAAATTTACCAAAAGAAATAATTATCACATGAAAAGTAACTGAAAAAAATTAGTCTTATTTTTTACTAAACTATCCTGATTTCCCTTTATGTTCTTGTATATCAATTTTGTTGACATTTATCTATCTAATCACACATCACTGTTCCATCCTGACACTTAAAAAAAAAGTCAGGTGAGATGATGCCAAAAAAAAAAAATTAAAAGAATATCGCTCCCTCCAAATCCCTTATATGTAAACAATTCTCAGTTTTGGATAAACTTTTCATTTATGTCAACAAATTTTAATGTACTAATTTGCATATTACGAAATTAATAAAACGTGATTATTAATATGTTTCAATTTTTTAAAAAAAATCTGAATTTCTCGGTTATTATTCTTATCTAACACTTCAAATCGAAAAAAAGTAAACACTTTTGACGATTTACAAGTAAAATCAGAGAATTATCAATTACAAGAAATAAGATTTACAAGTAAAATCAGACAAGTAAATCAGAGAATAATTTACTTATTTCTGAAAACATGCTGGAAATATATACTATATAAGACTTTCTACATAATTAAGTTTTCTTTAAATCGAATGAAGTCAACTTAATAGCAATGTCATGTTTATTCAGTAATTTAAGGTGAAATGAAAGTGAATGAATAAACATGGATGGAATAAATAAATCATTCTGAGAATACATATGAGAGTCAAGGATTAATTATTAATGGAGGAATATTTTACTAAAGAATCAAATCCGAATTATCACATTGATATTTAACAAGGAACAGAATTAAAATATAGAGATGATTCGAACACTAACTCATAAATATTATAATCTTAAACTATTTTATGCGTAATTCGCTTATCTTTATTTCCTTTCTAAAATTTGCTCTTAATTGTATACTGACAGCGATAACTTAAAAAGGAAAAGGTATTTAATATAATCAATAGAGTTCGTAGAATGTAAATCCAATATCTAAAAAAATGGAAAATATTGCTGTAAACGGTATACATCAAAATGCTTTAAATTAGAGCGAAAATTATACGTAAATGAAACTAATACCAATAATTCTTTTTAAATTTTAAAATGATGTAGTATTTGCTTAATAATATATTCTGAAATTACTGAGAGGACATGTTAACGTTTTAGTTTATTTTTGATTAAAATTTATTAAAATTTTGTACTTTCCCCTCTTTTTACTGAGCGCCTATCAGAAGAAGTAACCACGTGCCAAAGCATCTGCGTGTAATTATATACAACTACCGAGAAAGAACTACGTGCCCCATTTGACAGTTCTAAATTCTACATTTTGCTCTCTTTCTCTGCTTTAGACAGAGAAATCTTAAAATGATAATTGGCTAATAATTATGTAATTATATTCTTTTATCTATACTATAAATGGTAATTGTGTGTGTGTCTATGTTGATGTTCTACAGGATAGGATATTAAACTTGGAATTACCGGGATAATATTCAGCGTAAATAATTTGAAAAAGTATTAAAGAGATGTCAAAGTCACTGGTTTTTGAAATTTTAACTAACTATTAAATAATTGAATATCTCCCTTTTTCACAATAACTTCCAAAGATATTAGTACATGGAAATAATTTTATACCATTTTATTATTCAAATAATTATTTTTTATATTTATATTCATTAAATTTTCGTCAATTTTTTACAAAACTTTTAAGAGTTTTAATTTTTTTGCATAACTTTTAATAATATGTCTTATTTTTGTAATGAAATTCAAACCGCCTTAACTTTTTCACCACATAATTAGCCGGCGTCCTGGCACGGAGGTAGTACGTCTCCTCGTTATCTGACCGTCCCGAGTTCGAATTCCGGTTAGGGTATGGTTGTACTGTCTGTGAGGAGTGTGAATGTGCCTCCCTGTAAACAGGGACTGCGCAAATGAGTATGTGTATGTGTCATCCTCACACTCATATGAGCTAGACGTCAGACTTCTGCCCTCGGATGCACAGAAGTTCATACCCTCAGAAACTACTGCGCCCCTCCTTCCGTTGTAAAACGGGCATGTCATCATCATCATATATTTAGTCGATTTACTAAAGGATTTTCTCCCATTTTTGAAAGTTAAAGAGGAAAGATTTTATCACCTATGGAAAGGAATCTCTATAATTTATAAAATAATTCAAGAAATGAAATTACACAGCGGCATAGCACAATATATAATTTTAAATAGCTTTTAAATAGGTATTTAAGTTTTTAATGACACCATAATTATCTGAGGCTCTTTGAAAAAAAGTTCATGTACAAAATAAACAGATCATCTGATACTTAAAAATATTTTTTCATTGAGCAATCAGTAAAATCAATTAGTTATGAAAGATTTAATTGAAGTTAAACGCAATCTATAGTCCCACCGACAATTTGGTGGTCATCAGAGTTTGTTGTGTTGCGACTAATGGCACTTGCCTTGGACAAGCCCCTGCTGATACGATAAGCAGATGATTTAAGCCTAAGAAATGCATCTCTTTGTTTTACAAGTAGCACCATTTAGGACCAAGAGTACAACTTAGCTACTCACACGTCAGTTCTTTTTAGAGGGTGGACTTCATTCATCTCAAAACGTAATTTAGACTTGGAACAGAGAAAGATCACCTCTGACCCAGTACCCCTAGTGGTATCACTCTCGACATGGAGGACTTTGCGACCAAGCCAGATTTAACGAGCGCAAGTCATCATACACTCGGGGAATCCTTTGGCCTGTGAGCTTCGAATCCATAACCTAAGGAGTACGAGTCCAACGCTCTACCAACCAGACCACCCTGGCCTCCTATACAACTAGTAAATTAATAAAATGAAAAAGTTACATAATTTATTATTAATGGATAAGCAAAAAAAAGGGAATAAAGATTAGGGTGGGATGCTGATTTTTCTTTGGAATGGCGTGAAGTGATCGTGAATCACCAGCCTAAATAGATGGGTAAAAAAAGGAATTGAATATAGTGTCACAACCACATTGACGTGTTGTGAAATGATAATAACGTCATCCTTTTGATATTGTGACTATAGGAGCATTAAAGCAAATAATTTGTTAATTTTAATCAAGAGAATCCGTTTCTAATGGTTTTTTTTTATTTTATTCTATTTAATGAAAATGTCAAAAGCTTTTCTTTTCCTGGCGTTAAAATCGTTCGTTATAAAATAAAAAAGCTTTATTTCACTAATCCCAGATCCCTGACTTAAAAATGCTTTTTTATCTTTCTTTTTTCACGAAAATAAAGAAAGAAATAAAAAGAAGCAAACTATTTTTTTCCTTCAAGACTAATGTACTTTAGAAGTTCCATTTCACGCTTCGTGGCTCTTTAAAAAGAAATATTTGTTACGCTTTTCGACCCAGTGTTACAAATTATCCCCCATAAAAAGAGTGGGGAAATACTTCCGTTATAGTGCCGCTGTTTAATCTCATAATTTATAAGAAATCGTTGAAGCATATATTTGTGAAACGTTTATTTTAAAAGATGAATACAAAATTTGCGGCATCGTAAAGATACGGATAATTTGATGCTTTATGGGTAAGTAATGTTTGGCTCGAACAGAAGTCGACAATAATAAAGTTTAAGAAGTAATTCAAACATATGAATGGTAGTGGGGCATTGAAAGGAGAACAAAAGGATCTAAAATATTTCAAGTAATGGTTGAACTTAATAAAAAAAGGTTTTGACTCCTATTTACTTTCACGTCTACGTAGGTTAAAGAAAGTATAGCAATCGTAAAAAAATTCGAACTCAATATTTTAATAAATTTTAGCGTTTCAAACGTCCCTGAGTTCAAAAAAGAGATTTTTGGAAAATATCCGTTTGTCTGTCAGTCTGTGACAAAGATAACTCAAAACTTCTTTGGGCTAGAAGAATGAAATTTGCTATTATACCAAATTTGTAGATTTCTACCAATTTTTGAGCAAACACCTTTTAGGGCAAGTTTGTGTGTCCTGCTGTTCAAATGTAAGTTAATATGAAACAAAACGAAGAGAACTAGATAGATAAAACTCGGTAAACAGATTTAACACCGATAGTGTGGACACCGATCAAATTTTTAGCTGAATTCAGAAAGGGATTGACCACCTGTTTGTAAGCCCTCTTAGAAAAATATGAAATGATAACTCAGAAAGGTAAATATATTGAATTTGATATGGAATGTTGTTAATATAAGTTTAACTTTCTAATTTTTGCTTCAATCGTTTCTCTAAAATACATCTAAAGCATAGGTTCTACATTTGGATTCTATTAACAGCATAGTAGAGCTTAATCGCCAAATATCTCGCCAAGGATGACACAATAAATTCATGAAAAATGCTAAATTGAAGTCACCATTAATATTTCGTAGCTATTAAGTACCAAATACCAATTTCATCGCTCTCTGGGATAACACCTATATCAGAAAGTATGCGAGAAAGTTTTGGGGAGATCATTCTTAAATTAAAACTATATCTTAGTTTTCATTGTGATAATAAGTTTAAAATGTTTAAGAGAAGAAAAAAAGAAGTAATCTTAAAACAAAAAACTCCGAAGCGATTTCCAATTACAAAACTATAATTTGATATGCCAGCGTCCTGGCTTAGAGGTAGCGGGTCTTCCCCGTGATTTGGGCGTCCCGGGTTGGAGTCCCGGTTCGATCATGGTTGTTCTTCTGTGCTCTATAAGTAAAGGGTGGGATGTGCCCCCCTCCTATAAAAAGGGGCTGCACAAGCGAATGTATAATGAGTGAATAGCAAAAGTCGTACTCTTGGCCTTAGTTGACGCTACTACAAAACAAGAGACGCTGATTAGGCTTAAATCTATTCTCACTACCTCAGAGAGCTTGTCCATGGCAAGTGCCATAAGAAATAACAACATAATTTGATACTGATGGATGGAAAAGAATATTTTATTTTAATTCATTACTTATCTTCATTTAAAGTGAAGATGGTCCAATATTAAATTTCCTAGTTGTTGAAATCGACTGACTGATTTCTTTTCTTTCCATCACTGAACACCACGTCGCCACTTTTAAAGAGGAAGAGGACTTTAAAGTAATATATGCAAATGAAAGGTACACGTTAAAAACTAAATACGTAAAGTTTAAAAGAATTCTTTTCCTTTTTTTTCGATTTGTTTGTTATATTTACAGTATAAATCTTTGCCTCTATCTTGTTTCTTATCATTAATGACTTGTTGCTGTAACGAAAAAGCGTTGACCTGTGAATTTGAATCAAATGAAATTTTAATACGCAACTTTTAAATGAATGAATACGAAATGAATACCTTATAGACATAATAGGTTGCATCTTATAAAAGTGGATAGTCGAATTTATGTTTGAAGTGGAAGTGTGAGGATTTTTGTTTTCTCTTTACGTTTCACTTTGAAATATACTAAATTGTTTTCTAAAATTTTATTGTTTTCCTGACATTATTGTTAAATTGATATAACCAGGATTGGAAATAATTAAACTAGGTGATCAAAATTAAAACACCCCTTATTCTGATATCTCTATACAGCGAACTACTCAGTGTAAAGGACCTAAAATTGGTGAGCATACTATTAAAGACGTGGGGAGATGGATTGTGGAAAAAAATTCCAGAAACACCGATAGATGGCGTTGTACAACAAAAATATGATGAACAGACTCAAAATGCACATTTGTAACTTAATATGTTATTCAAACATTCAATCATAAGGATCTTATCAGTGCTTACAGTCTGTTCAACTGTGGATCCTAACTGGTCATTTGAGATACAGAGTTATACAATCTTTGAAATCTGCCAAGGTTACCAGGATAAACAGGATTTT
This sequence comes from Argiope argentata, assembly GCA_026289955.1. NCBI lineage: Eukaryota > Metazoa > Arthropoda > Arachnida > Araneae > Araneidae > Argiope > Argiope argentata. The sequence continues at coordinate 1,480,411 of JAOUZG010044158.1, read as the reverse complement.
ATAAGTATTCCCTAAACCAAAAATCACGGAAATTAAGATGTGTAGAACGAGATGGTTAGGTTGCCAGTAAAGCATTACTAATTATGCTATCATTAGTAAAATGTTGCTGAAGAAACTTATGTACACAGAATCCATTGGAAGGAGATGCTTCAACTTGCAGAAACGAAATTGTAGTGAGACATTGGTACTGTTGTATTTGGGAGACAGCAAAATTTTTGAGAATGTTTTAATATTTGCTAGTCCTTTGTGTAAATTATCAAGTTGGCGAAGCTCTCGAAGTGCAACTGTAGCATTTCTTTTGTTTTCAGAAAGCAACTTGAGAAGCAAAGCTCAAAGTCATCGCTTATAAGAATGATCTTTTCCTTGCCTTATTCTTTTTATGCCCAGAACAGTAGCAACAAACCAATGATTTGGGCAAATTTTTGTACTTACATCACAAAATCGCAGTTACAATAATAATTTCAGTTTCTTCACTTCTTTATCTTCTTTTTTTTATTTCTACAATAAAAACAAAAAATAAAAAAAATCCATACATGTTTTTTGTGATTATTTGTATCTTTTTAACATGTTGTCTGTTGTACAATGCCATCTATCGGTATTTCTGAAACTAAATTTTTCGCACAATCCGTCTTCACATGTTTTGAATAGTATGTTTGCCAATTGTTAAGCCTTTACACAGAGTATTTCGCTTTTTATAAAGCTCAGAGTAGGGATATTTTGATTCTGATTACCTTGTAAAACAAATGCAACCTTAGATTAACCATCAGAAATGGGTCTTTTATATTAACACCTTAACCGATTTGCCCGTACGCCGTACGTGCATCGATTTATCGAATTATGATAGTTGTAAACAAAAAATAAATCATTCATAACAATTATAATTCAATAGTAAAATGACTTCGAATACGTAGATAAGCCAAATATTCCAAGGATTTCCATATGAATAAAAATAAGAAAATATTGCCAAAATAGAAGATGTCATCTTATTATATAGTAAGGAAAATAAACCAGTTCAGGGGTTAAGTCAAACTTATATAATTTTCAGCAGTTTGAAGTAGTTGCAAGTGTCTGCTCTGAAAACTTATCGATTTAAGAAACTTTCTATCATTAGTTTTTTAGTTGCATATATCATGAGTTCTTCAAAATCAATAATTATAAATATAACGTTTTCTTTGTTCGTTGGTTCAATTTTTTAAATTTTGGTTACCCGCTTTTTTGTATCCAGAAAAACTTTTTTTTTCACTTTATTTCTCATCTCATTTTAAAACATAAGGATTATCCTTTAACTTAGGGAGTTACCAGTTCATATTTATAGCGTCTTTAAACCGTTTAAAAAATACTTTAAAAGGAATATTTTACGTGGAGGCTTTTTAAAATGATCTTTTCATCCTTTTTGGATTCCACAAAGATATTTGTAAAATACACGAGATAAAAACTTGTATTCCCTGTACACCATATAAATTTATATTTAAGAGCAAGAAAGAAGTAGGGATCACTTTTTTGGAACAGTTAAACTCTTCCAACTTGTTCAAATTCTTGTAAAAAATTGGATTTATCTTTCTGTTTTCTGAAACGTATCCCTTGAGAAAAAAACAGCCATTTCACTCTGGAATCCCCTAAACAGGCAAAATTTTCTCCAGAGAAAACTTTTAACGTATAATTTTTTTATGGCAGTTTCGTATTCTTTTCATGTAAGGAAATAAAAGTAGTTTATAAAGTTCCAATACAAATGCATCTCTTTTTTATGAACACTATCGGTCGTTGGTTTTTTTAACAAAAAAAAACCTTCTGAGCATGTGTAAGTTTTATGAAAAACGTTATTCATACATATTCCGTTAAGATGTGCACCATTTTAAACAAAAAAAGCTAAATCTTTGAAATAATGTGTCTTAAAAGAAACTTCAAAATATTGTTTCATCAGTCGATGAGAAATGACACATTAGCGGCCTCTAGATGCGTAGTTTTGAACTACTTTAGGTACAGCAAAAAAAGTATTGCTTGCTTTTACTTCAAAGTGAAAAACAATATTAGAAATTTTTTTAGCCTTTTTGTGATTTACTAGTTTCAATCTTCAATTCTAGAGGACGTTGCTTTATTAATTGCATTTGCCAACAATTTTAATGCAATGAAATATTTTTGCCATAAAGCTACGAATTTTTTTTTCTGCCTTCAGGTTTTTGTTAGAAAATATGCTCCATATATTGCTCTTTAGAGATAAATGGTTTATTTTGGATAATTTACCACCTTAGGCAATGCATATAATGAGCTCATTTATTTTAATAAATTATTTTGTGTTAATTTGTCATAACTCTAGACAGCGTGGCATCTGCTTTCATATACAATATTATTTAAAGAGCCATTTAATATTTATAAATACTTTCATATGCGGAAAACATTACTAACCTTAAAAATTATACTTACAAAAAGAGATAATACTATCCTAATATTTTATAATTCATAACCATATTTTGCGAGTTCGAACCTTTTAGCAACGTTCTCAATGTTGGGAGTTATACTACTGTAGGTACTGAGTCGAAGGTGATCGTTATTCAGGGGCTCAGGGGTCCATACCCTCAGAAGCTGCTGCACTTCTCCTTCCGTTGTAAAGCGGAACATGAGGACAATAATTGTATTTATTTAATAAAAAGTAACTGAAATAAAAAATTTCCTAATTTCCCTAAATTTTTTCTAATATCCAAAGTGGGATTTTTAAAAAAATTGTTTTTTATATTACTTGTTAATGGTACTATTAGCCGGGCGCAAGCGAAAAATCGCAAATTATGAAGAATTCTCCCGAATTTCTTGCAGTGATTTTAAATCGGAAAATTGCCCAATAATATAGAATTCCGTCGAATTTCTTTGGCAATTTTTAGCTTCCGGCCGGTTAATTGAATATCTATATTTTAGATACTAAATCTTTATACAAAATTTTTTCATCTAACTCCCATCGTTTTGCAGTTATCTTATTAACTAATATTCGAATAATCGAATAAATAGACTTGCTTTGAATGCTTTTCGTTCAAAATTTAATAGGAAACTGTATGTTTGATGCAATGGCCATTTATTAAACTTCCTCGGTCTAGTTCAAAGCTTTCATAATGACATAATGTGTGTGTGTGTGTGTGTGTGTGTGTGTGTGTGTGTGTGTGTGTGTGTGTGTGTGTGTGTGTGTGTGTGTGTGTGTGTGTGTGTGTGTGTGTGTGTGTGTGTGTGTAAAATTACATTGCGTTTTAATCGATCCGCCTATGAACTCCAGAAATTCTTCAAAAATTGTCTATAAGCATCTATCTGTTCCGAATTTAGTACTATTAAGCATGATGATGATAATAGTTTTTTTTTTTGAAATATCCTTGCCATATTGTAGGTTCTAGACAACTGTCTAGTCGTAGTATAGTACCATTATATATGATGGCGGTAGTAGTTTATGTGAAATTTTCTTATCATAATGTAGGTTCTAGACTGCTATATAATCAAAGTTTGGTATTGTTAGGCATGATAATGATAACAGTTTAATTGAAACTACTATGCCAAATACATTATAGTATCTAGGCAGCTGGCTAATCAGAGTTTAGTACTGTTAGAAATGGTGATGATAAAAGTTTATCTGAAATCCATTCTAACAACATCCTTTCTTTCCTCCCATAGAAATCTATCAACCGTCATGGGCTGCATTTGTTCCTTCTTCAAAACCCTCACTTCTTATCACGGCAGCCACCTGACTGCTCACCAAGTGACCAGGCAACGCCAGCAGAGAGCACGCAGGCTCCAGCATCCTTCCAGAGATAGCCCACCTCCGATGACCCCTCAGGATAAGGACGCTGATCGAGTGTCCACGCCACCGATATTAACGAACCTGAAGCCTCCCCTCAAGGGGGTGGGCCACATGGAAGAGGAGAGGCTACTGACTTTCAGCCCTCAGAAACACAAGCTGGGTGACTGCGGAAAGCAAAGCAGCTTTTCCCAATCCAAGTTCAGCACTTCCTTCACCAAGTCCTAATCTGTGACCTTGAAAGACTGATATTCAAGGGTGGTAATTGTTGGAACTGATATCTGTTCCGAAACTGGTTCGGTGTACACTCTGTTGTTTCATGTCATGGTGACTGTATAAATAATATTAATCTTTCGTCGTAAATTATGTGTATGTTGTGTCTATGTCCAGGCCGATGGAATTCCATGTTTAAAGCAGGTGCACTATTATTGTTAAGTTTCGACGGTATTTTATTCAAATGGCATGAACTATTATTTGTTTCCAAAACTGCTGGTTGTATTGTGACTCTTCGTAAATTGTTTCCAATCGATATGTCCTGATAATCAGAGTCTAAATATAAAAAGGAATCTCATTTATATAAAGAAGTAGAGTTAAGTTTTTAGATTATTTAAGCTTTTATAACCGTGTGATCTTCATATGTAATTATAGTTTTCAATGTAATTTTATTTTTGATAGTACTATTAATCTAAAAATCATAACACTAAATTTAATTTAGGGTTCAATATAAAGACTTAATTGGCCAGCTAAACGCTGCAAGAGAAAGCCAAAAATATTTTTCTTTCGCCAGCACAAAAGGCTTAAATAAGAGAAGAAATAAAGCCTTTACGAACTTATTACATCGCAAGATTACCTTGATAAAATCCATTGTGGCAAAGGTATAAAGATTAGTCAAATGTGAAAATTAAGGATTTCCTTTCTTACATCTAAAGTTATATATTTTTTAAATTTGCATTACTTTTTCTTTAGTATCATAGCATTTATTTAATACCAGGACATGGTAAATAATGCTGCAATAAAATCATTCAAACTCGAATATTCTTTTCTACTTTTGATTCACATAGGTTGACGCAGTGATTAAAAACTGGTGTTCAAACTCAATTAACAGTATTATCTTGAAAATGAGTGTTAATGGACTATAACACAGGAACATTAGATCAGCTTACTTTAGTCTTACGTTGTTTGCACTATTCTCATAGTGGATAAATCAAAAATTGCGAGCACTTAATATTTGGCAGTTGGTGCAGCTAAAGATATAATGATAACATAATTTTTTTCTACATCTTTTTTTGTCTTTACGATGCACTAAGCATAGTGTCCACAAACTCATACATTCTCTGAAAGAAAAAGTCCATTTGATTCAGTGACCACAGCTGATGATGAACATCTTGCCGATCTAGTCATGAAGTTCGCATAGTTTATTAAGAATTACATACACTATGCAAATGGGATAGTTCGCATAGTGTATTAAGGAGGAAATGATATGCAGAATTCGAAGATTGAATTTCTAAGGTTTCAAAACATAGAAAAAAAGGAATTCAGTACCACGCCACGCTATAATATCACTTACTTCAACAATAGTTTTCGGCAATTGATGCCGATTACGAGTTTGATTGTCACTATATTCCGATCTTTGATTAATTTCAGTTTTTGTCAATTCCCACGCAAAAGAAACTGGATTTTGCTCCCTGGGTCTTTTTAAAGTATTCTGCTAGTGGTTTAGCAGCGTTTCCCTTCGAAAAATGGGGAAAGAAATGATGCCCTGACAACTATCAACGTTCTCACATGACCATAATATTATAAATTTCTGTGTAAGCCCGTACAGCAACCAGCTTTCACATTAAAGTGATTTTTTAGACTCAAAAGATAAACTCTACATAATTTAACTACAATAAATAATACATAATAAACTACATAAATAAACTACATATTTTATGAAACAATTTAAGTTACTTTGATGAAAAGTATAGGTTTTGAGTGGAATGCTGAGGAATAGTCATGAACATCTGAACCAAGCTAGACATGAACATGTGAACAAATTACGAATATTTGAACCTTACTAGTCATGTACGTCTGAACCAAACTAGATATGGACATGTGAACAAATTGTGAATATTTGAATCTTACTAGTCATACCCGTCTGAACCAAACTAGTCATGAACATCTGAACCAAACTAGTCATGAATATCTGAACTAAACTAGTCATGAACATGTGAGCAAATAATGAACTTTAAACCAAACTAGTCATGAATATCTGAACCAAACTAGACATGAACATGTGAACAAATTAGGAATATTTGAACCTTTCTAGTCATGAATATCTGAACCAAACTAGACGTGAACATGTGAGCAATTTATGAATATTTGAACCTTACTAGTCATGAACGTCTGAACCAAACTACTCATGAAAGTCTCAACCAAACTAGTCGTGAGCATGTGAGCAAATTATGAAGATTTAAATCAAACTAGTCAAGAGCGTCAGAACTAAAATAGTCATGAACATGTGAGCAAATTATGAAAATTTGAACCAAACTAGTCATGAACATGTAAGCAAATTATGAGCATTTGAATCAAACTAGTCATGAGCATCTGAACTAAAACACCGCGTCATTATATAGAAGAGGCAACGGAATGATCATGAGTTATCTAAAAAAATTCATTTATCAAATTCCCACAAAATCTTAAAAAAATTAAAAGCCAAAATCCTTTTATAATATAAACACGTATTTACTTTCAAAATTTAAAACCATAAACATTAATAAGTATATATTTAAAAAAGTTACTCATTTTAAAAATTGCTTCGAATTGTTTTTATTTGACTATACTTTATGACCCGGTCATCGTGAATTTTATCAAGACTTCAGAAGCGCTTCTTAACATGAATTCCTGAATCCCACTTGAAATGACAGATAACTTTCTTATTTTCGAAAAATGGAAATGCTTATTTCGACTGCTTTGCTTTATATACAATTTAAGTTTGTATTTTCCTTATTTTCATATCACGTATTTATATATTTGCATGCCTTATACATACGTAGGTATTTATGCGTACATTTGCATTCCTTAAGTTCACAAAACTATAACTTTGTGATTCTAAGTGATTGTACTTTGTAAATATTCAGTAAATCTTAAAAAATCAATATGGTAATTGTAAATAAACCAATCATTTCAAACTCCAGACTCATTCTATGCGAAGCTGCGTCAGATTTATTACATTTATTTTACAGGCAGCTAGGAAAAATAATTAAAAGAAAAAAAAATAAAACTATCTAAAAGAAGGACTCTCTAATGTATAATGTAGGAAACTTTCGTACAAGCTACTCTTTTGGCACATTTTTTAATTACTATAAGCATTGTGCACAAGATTTTTCATGATAAGCTCAATTTCTACTTATTGGTAATGAACTTTTTAACTGGATATTAATAAGCATTACTAATTAATACGCACTTTTTCATTTTTATTTCTGATAAAAGGGAATTATTAAAATTAATGTCTGTTGTTAAATCTGATGTCATTTCAAAAATTTTAGAAGTTTTGTAATATTTTATGATTTTTTTTGGCAAGTGGTAACTTCCATGTCCAGCAAGTCAGCCGAGAATTGTGCTATATTTTTCGGTATTTATATATCCGTATCGTTGCTTTTAATCTTAAAAAAATATATATGAAATTATGAATCATTTGTTTATTTATTGGTAGCCAAATTAAGTCATTTTATTATAATTTTTATAGTCAATTATTTAAATTAGAGTTAATTTAATTATTTTTAATTTAATTTTAAAAATTGAGACTTTTAAACTCTGTTACTTAATCTGGTAAAAAGGAAATAAATTTAAAATTTTTGAATAAAATTTATTTATTAAAAAAAATTACGCTTTTTGCTTAAAATATAAGGATTGATAAAATATTGCCCATTTTTTTATGAAGAGCAATGCATACAACCAATTTGATAAAAAACTGTTTAGTGTAAAAATTATAACTGCTTGACTTTAAGAATGTTTAGGTTAAGGAAATACTATCTAGCAGTATAACCGATCTAAGAAATTATATTTTCCTCTTTGGTTTATTGCCAACGAACCAACCAGGAAGTAAAATGTTTTTATGAATAAATGAAATGTTAGTAACATTAATTTTATCATATAAAATATTATATTTAGTACTTTTCATAAAATGCATTTATTAATTATTTAACATATTTGAATTAATTATGGATGTTTGCAAGTTAATTAATTTTGTTTATGTAATTTCTACAAAAGTTCTTTAGAAAAGAGTTTGTTTTTTTTACTAAGCACATTGAAATTTTGGAAATATTTGAAAATTTTGAGGCAGTCTTGTAATGTATATGATTAGCTAAGTTAATTAGATTCTAAAATTTTATAAATACCACTCTATAAAACATCTTAAAATTTGGAATCAATTTAATATTTTAAATATTTACACGTGCTCAAAATTTTAAATTCTTTTACAAAAATATTCTATAAATTTATTACTTTGCTTGCATTTTGGAAATTTATAATATACTTTGAATACTGAATTGTCTATCCATTTGACTCTTACTGTCACTTTCCTGTACTGCCTCTGTACTGTAAATAAACTTGTACGCAATTCTACACCCTTATATTATATAATATTATGCTGTTGCATGCTTTGTATGTATGTACCTTCTTAAGAATTGCAAATGATCAATGAGAATTTACATATCATTGTTATATTAAAAGCACGCTATAACGTATTTGTGCATACCTTTGAATTTTGGAAATAGCAGGCAATTAACTTTTTTGAATATATAATGCAAATATTCTTTGTATTAACAATTTTAAAAATCTAAGTCATTTCAATTGATATGAAATTTTTATTAATATAAAAAGGATGAATATAAAAATTTATGAAAGTTTGTACAAATTTATATTTAACAAATCACTTGTTAGAAATATTAGGAAAATTGTTACTTTTATTCTAAAATGATTTTATATCTTTTTTTGCAAAAAAACCCATGTATACCTGAAATTCAAATTTATTTAACCTTACATCATAATTATTTCATTTGAAGGATAATATGAACAATGCTATTCATTTATCAAATGTATAATTTCATTATCTAACTGAAAAATAATTTATTACATTTTTCTAGAATTTTTGGTTTTGAAAGACAAATTTTCACTCATTTCAATCGTTAGATATCATTTCTCATTTATGATATTACTTTTTAGTTTTAAAAAGGGAAATGATCGCTCTTATTAATCTACTTTTCATTACTTACCAATACTTGATTACCAGTACATTTTAATGAGCGCAGAATAATACTGCATTCGTATACCCTTACTTATGTTTAATATTATTTGCGTTATATTTGCCATTAGTTATAATAAAAACTTTTTTTCCTATTCTTTTCACTAATTTGATTATAAGTATATACATTTAAGATTCAAAAATAATTCAATAAGTAGCTCAAAAGATTACAAACCGAAAAATTTCAAAAACACTTTAGAAAGTTTTTAAATGGTTAGAAGTTCTTTTTCTTCAATTTAACATTCTCTTTAAATATTCTTTTGTTCTTAAAAATTAGTTTTTACCAGAATTTGTAAAGTTACTTAAAGAGTAATTTTAAATATACGCTCAATTTCATAAAAATAGCACATAAATTCCTTCAAATTAAAAATAAAGACTTAATTATCGAACTTTGTAAATTATTACTTTGATCTGAGAGGTATGAGTCAATATATTTTCGGTCGAACTCAGTCGAGTATCTAGAAAAAGAGTTCCCCGCATGGCTTAGTGTATATAGCTTGATTGTATATAGCGTATTTTCATCTATTTCCCTGATATCAATAATAGACGAAATTGGCCTGTGAAAGTCATTTTTATGGCAATTATTTTGTATAAATTTTCCAATGAATTATTTATATTGAAATTCTCTTCTTACTATTATAAATTTTACTGAGATATTTTACTTCCATTAAAAATTATCAGCCGTGAAAACAAGTTTTTAACCAAAAATTACCTTTTTTTCAACCAAAAACGAATAATAAATTTTTTAAAAAAATTAAAGAAATTCCATTTGAATCAATTAATAAATATGGCTCTTCCTAGCAACTTCTTTGACTAATCATTTTAACCCCTTCATTTACCTAATTTTAAGAAATTTATCATGTTTAAAGCTATATATTACAATTATATGTACCTATTCTGAATTTATCAAAACTCATTTCAAGTTGCATATGAAACTCCTCAAACTAACAAAAAGCTATCATTCTATAAATCTGCTCATTTATTATCTATCACAAAAAACCAAAAGACCTATTTTTCGATGTTTTTTCTCGTGTCAATGTAATGTGCAGTGTATCATGTTTGTGATTTATCCCGTCCAACACCGTACTTCCACCAGATGTATCCTAAATGTAGAAATGTTCCTGATCAAACAACCCCTCTACCATTGTTACCTCGTATTACATGTGCTTGCTACATCTACTTATGCGCACTAATGAGTTAAATCGCCATGCTCAAAACTGGTTACTTTCAAATGTTTGGAAAGATTGTTTCTATTTTCTTGAAGCTCTATTTTTTGACATGGATTTCATAATGAGATTATAATTGCACAATTTCGATTTTGGTCTTTGTTTTTTGGCACTCCTGTTTTTTTCATGACGATGTATTTTTCACAAAAGTACCAAATTAGTGTGTATCTTTAAAAAAATAAAAATATTTTAATCCTTATTTGTGTCTTTATTTAGTTATAATTAAACACAAATACTTCTTTGTATGCAGTCAACTTTCTAATAATCAATCAATAAAAATCTTTCTAATGGTATGATATTTCTAATAGTACAATTAAAATGTTTAACGTGTTCTTAACTTGTGACAATCCATCTAAAATACAACAATCTGTTGTCAGGATTTACCCAACTTGGATATTGCTTTTATTTTGTTATTTTCTACCAAACTTGCATATTGCTATGATATTCTCTTGCAAAGCAATGATTCTTTCTTAAAGAGCTTTTAAAATACCATATTTCCATATTTTTTCACACAGTATGTCATATTCCTATAATAATGGATAATGAGTCGAAAGACGAATTCGCTATAACAATGTCTTAAAGTCGAAGCTGCACAAATTTCTGAATACTTCTTACGTTGGCTATTAATAATTTGTTGAAACTTCATGATCTATGAGCTTCCACTTTTAAGCGTCGAATATTTGAATTGGAAGATATCCCAATGGCTGTCGCTCATTTACTCACGAATCAAAGGAAATTTCGAATATTCTTAACAAGCCATTTGTTTGTGTGGGCGCACGGCTACATAAAACGGATGATTTTTGCCCCTGTCAATCAAATAAATACCTCTTTTGCCTTTGTTAATCAAATAAATATCTCTTTTGTCTCTGATAATTAAATAAATACTTCTTTCGTCCTTGTTAATCAAATAAATATTTTTCATCTTTGTTAATCAAAAAAATAACTCTTTAGTTCCTGTTAATCAAACAAATGACACTTTTGTTCCTGTTAATCAAACAAATAACTCTTTTGCTTCTTTTAATCAAATGAATAATTCTTTTGTTCCTAATTATCAAATAAATAACAATATCGTTTCTATTAATCAAATAAATAACTATTTCATTCCGGTTAATCAAATAAATGTCTCTTTTGACCCTGTTAATCAAATAAATATCTTTTTTGTCCCTATTAATCAAATAAATATCTCTTTTGTCCCTATTAATCAAATAAATATCTCTTTTATCCCTATTAATCAAATAAATATCTCTTTCGTCCTTGATAATCAAATAAATAATTCTTTTGTTCCTATTTATCAAATAAATAATAATTTCGTTCCTTATAATCAAATAATTATCTCTTTAGTTCCTATTAATCAAATAAATAATAATTTCGTTCCTTATAATCAAATAAATATCTCTTTTGTCCCTATTAATCAAACAAATAATTCTTTTGTTTCTATTAATCAAATAAATAATTCTTTTGTTTCTATTAATCAAATAAATAATGTAAAATTGTCATTTTTTAATTAACGCATAGAAACAAGATAATACCACCATAGTGGCGTCAACAGCTGCAATTTCATCTTCAGCTATCAACTGGCACACAAACACTCAAATCTTAATCCTATCGGCAAACATTCTAATTGGGAGACATTCCGATTGTTTGATTTTTACTCCTGAGTCAGAGTGACGTATCTTGAACACTATTAGCAAACCATCATTTGTGTAAGAGTATGGCTATGATTTTTTTTTTTGCCATTCTTATCAAGTAAGTGAATAGTGTCTCAATTTTTGAATTAACAAATTCGAAGTGGCAGCAACAACTACAATTTCTTCTTCCACCATCAGCGAACACACTCAAATTTTTATACTTTAATCAAAGCGCAGAACACTCTAGTTCAGATATCCAGACAGTTGTCCATCTTTAATATCCAAGTCAAAGGAAATCTTTAATATTTTTAACAAGTTATTTTTATGTGGACATATGACTGACTAAACTGAGGAGGTGTTTTCTCACCGTTAAATAGATAAATGGGCGTTTCTTTAGATTTCATTTTTTATTTAATAAACTGAAACAAGACAATACCACCATTGTGACAGCATCAATATCAGCTGTTTTTAAACTAACAACTGACAAACTCAAGCTCTCAAACGTTAGATTAAGTTTTACTGGATCAAACATCCACCATACCTTGTAGTTGTCTATGCAAATGACGAGTTCATTTGACTCAAACGTTTGAGTAAAGGATCAAATATTGAAGTTTAATATAGTGTACATATCATTCTGGAAACACAGCTTCTATGTAATATGGCCTACCAGATCTTAATAATTCATAATACTTGATACAGCGTCAGTAACAGAAAATTTACTATTGCATACGAATTTTACTTTACTGGTTTTCGAAATAAAGAATTAATTATATGGGACTTATCTTTTACTTATAACAAAGCACAATGTGTGTGTGTGTGTGTGTGTGTGTGTGTGTGTGTGTGTGTGTGTGTGCGTTGACGCTCTGCAGTCCAGGCCGTTCGACCTACAGCTACCAAATTTGGTACATGCATACCTTGGATGTCGGGAATATGCACCTCGGAGCCCATTTTTGAATTTTTAATTAACATTTTAATTAATTAAGAAATAAGTGAAATTGTAACTTTTTTTCGCTATAACTTCCGAAAATATTACAGCACAAAATTGATTTTTGCATCGTCAAAGCTCAAAAAATTAGCTTTCCAATGATAGTGATGTTTTAAACCTATAAATTAAAATTCTATTCTTAATGAATTTTTTAACATTTAATTTAATTGTATTTTTTAACAATTTATTTCGCAAAAAATAAAAATTAAAATTTTATCTTCACGAGGATCTAAAAAAAATCAGCTTTTAATAATAGGTTGCCATCACATTTTCAGAAGTTCTGATTAAAAAAATAAGTTAATTAATATTTTATAAATAAGCATATTGCATTGTATTCTAATATAATAAATAAGCTCATCTAATATGCTATTATTCTTAACTCTATATGTTAGATAGGAGTCATAAATAAAGCATCAAACTGAACTAACTATCATAATCGTAATAAAAGAACTTGTTTTGTCTTTATTGTTTCATTTTAACTCTGGTTTCCTCTTTGAGATAACGTTAATAGTTGATTCTTTTATTGTATAATTACCTCTTGTACTTTTAAATACATTTTCATCAGTTATATTTAACTAAGTTCATGGTGTGGATTATTCTGCGCATAAAGGGCTTTATTTTTTCCTTTTCCTATTATTTGGCTTTTTCTAATATCCTACATTTGGTATATCACTTATATTAAAAAAGCAGTACCCACCATGCGTCACCGGCGTCACAGCATCCAAGAAGAAAAATGACCTTTAAACTTAAGTCTAGCTTCCACTCGAAATGACGTGGGCATATTATGCAACATCAAACAAACATAAAAATGTATTTAAAGCTATCAAAAATAGCAGTAGTGAACTATCAAATGTAAACTATGTAATGTAGTAAACTACAAAAATAGCTACAAAACAATTTTTATAGTATACATTCGAAAATATTTGCATGTTAAAAATATAATATGTCATTAGAGAAAACGCAGGCGATTATTTCACTCTACAAGCGATTCGTTATGCCTCCACAATTCAGGTACAGTGCCATTTCATGAAAGACGGTTATTTCGCTTGTCGGATGTGTGGTGAATTGCGTTAGGCCCGAACTCCGAATCTTCAGGGTATTAGCCGAGTAACATATTCGTTGGGCCAAAACTGCACTTCAGTCCAAGGGATGTTATCTGGCTTGTATAACAATCACCACGCGCTCATCAAATGACTTTCCTTCCCCAAATGTGGACATTATTTCTCCGCTATTATCTAAACGAACGTTTATTCCCTCTTACGAAGGAACGAAATCCCTTTTTTAAGGGGTATAATGAGTTTTGAATCGCTGTTTGAAATCAGATGTAAATAAAGAAATGTATTGCATATGCATACAACAGCCGTTTCTATTTGCATATGCTCGGTTTAAGGTTTTCGCGCATGCGTAAATGAATGGAAAATTAAAGTCGCAATTATAAAGCTCCTTTTTTAAATGTTGATATGATTTTAATGTACTAAAAATTTTTCCAATAAATGCTATACGTATCTCCAATATTCTTGAAAAAATTCTCGATTTTTTGTGGTTCAAACATACAGACTCTTTCAGGAGACTTCATTTTATACTATGATTAGATATCATAGACATCATAACGGAAAAGGACGAACTTGGCTACAAGGAAGGTTGGCCACTCTTTAATAATAAAACCATTACACCAAACATTTTCCAGCTTCGACGGCTTAAAAACTAAATATTCCTCATAAAATAATTTTTTAATTCTTGGTTTTTCTAAATATTAAAAATACAGATCCACTTGACATTTTTCCATGCTTTACTAATTTATTATATAGTACACGAACTATAGAAAGTATTTATCGTCAAAGAATTTAAGCTCGATATGGCATCGAATCCCAGCTTTCAGACCTTATCTGCGTGTGAAAATACATTTGTAGTGCTGTGATCAAGATAATTAAAAACAAGTAATACAAAAAACAAATTTTTACAATCAATTCCTACTTTGGATATTAGGAAAAATTTAGGTTATCAGGAAAAGTTTTATTTTAGTTACTTTTTATTAAATAATTGCAATCGATGTTCTCGCATTCAGCTTTACGATGGAAGGAGGGGATGCAGTAGCTTCTGAGGGTAGGGACCCCTGAACATCCGAATAAATTGTTTTGAATATTAGTGTTTTGAAATATTTGAGAAATGCTTTCAAATATGTTTAAAATTTTGTGAAAAATCAAAAAATATTTTAGAAAAAAAATACCAATCAATGAAATCGAAGTATTTAAATGTTTGTTTTCTTTTTAAATACAAAATACTGATGATAATTTTTTTAATCTTATTCACATATGCTATGACGAGTAACATAACAACTATAAAAATTTGTTTAGTACAAAAAAAATCTAAAATAACAAACATATTGAAATAAATATTCTTTTATTCTTTTCATATCGAATAGCATCCCATTAATTTGAAAATTGCTTTGAAGTGTTTTATAATATTTACCTGAAAATTTATTCTAAATTTTTTATTTACTCGAAATATATATTTAAATTTCTATTTACAATGTTTAATTTAATTTAGTGACTTTTTTAAATTATTGATCACTTACAGATAAAATTGATTTTCTGCAATTTATAGAAAAAAAATTGTGAAATAATTCGTTCCATTCCTAGAACTCCTGGGTATCAAAATTATTTGATGCCATAAATTTTTCAATTCTAGTGATTAAAGAAAAGATTACATGAAATTTGAAAAATTATGTGCAGATTTATATGTATTGAAAAGCATTGGTATTTCGTGGAATGTTAATTTTTAATGTACTTTTACATTCCCGCAAATGATGCACACTTCATATATAATATATACAGACATTAGGCTTGTGTTCCCTTGCAATGGCAATTTCTTTATCCAAGTACATACAAATCAAAATTAATCAATAAAATTAGATTGAAACAAATAATGATATAATAATACAAGAAAATTCATTGCCCAATACATTTTTTTTAAAAAAGGGTAAAACAAAATTATTTACAATAATCTTCAATTTGACCACTAAGGAAAGAATAAAATGAATCGAAACAAAAAATATGAACCGGGATAACCTGGTTTGTAGGCTTTTGGATTCGAATCCCTTGGGCTGTGAGTTCGAATTCTGCCAGCCAAAGACTCCCCGTGTGTGTGGTGGCTAGTGCGCGTTTAAATCTGTTGTGGCCACAAAGTCCTCAATGTTGAGACAATACCACTGGGTGTACTGGTTCAGAGTTTTATCGTTCTCTGGTTTACATCTAAATTACGATCTGTAGATGAATGATAGAAATGCATGAATGAAGTGAACCTCATAAAAAGGGTTGTGACTTATGAGTAGACAACGTCGTACTCTTGACCCTAGATAGCACTGCTGAATAAAGAGGCACTCTCTAGGCTTAAAAATCGCTGACTTCGTCAATGGGATTGTTTATGAGAAGGGCCATAAGAAGCAACAACAAAATGAATATTATTTACTCGTCATTAGGTTTATTCGCGCACCGTTAAATAATTCACTTTAGATATAAAAATAAACCCTCGTTTAAGTTGTTTGACGCTAATACAGAAATTAAGAGTATCGAAGCTTTTTACAACTTTATCCGTCATTATAAACAGTGATATATGATCATATATGCAATTATTTAGTAAAAAGTTTTCAAATATTTTTAGCAAAGTACGCAGATTTATCCCTATTTACTTAAACTATAGTTAAATCTAATTCTTAAGTTCTCATACTTGTTGATTTCAAAATTAATATGATATATTCAGATTTATTTATATTTGAATTATATTTGGTGCTCGAAATCATTATTGGTGTTTTTGTTTCAAACAACGAGTTTTTAATGTCATTTTCTTGCAATATTACAAACCAAAAAAATTTTTTCATAAATGATATTTGTTTCTTTATTTCCATTATACTATCAAATAATAATTCAAAAATTAAATTAGGTCTACTTTATAATATGTAATTCAATATATGTACCGCCAGTTTGATTTTTTTTTGTTTCTGAAGTTGATCTTTTGTTAATACTTAAATTATCGCATAATTTTATTTTTAGATTAAAATTTTCTGTTTAAAGAATAAATTATAATCATCTAAACTGCACCAACTTTAATTTAAAACATTCATATTGTGTAACTTTTGCGTCTTTTCTTTTCTTTCATTCATTTGTTACTAAAAAAAAATAGTTCATATTTCTCTTGCCTAGAAAATTGTTCTATTATCTTAGACTGAGAGAGAAAGAAAAATGTTTTATTCTAAAGTAACAAAATTCGTTTACTGATTAGCATATTTATATAATTTTATAGTCATTTTATTATTATAAAAGAAATAAACCCTCTGCCAAGCACAAACTTTTTGAGCTTTTGTATCAAAACTGTGTGCATTCGCCAACTTCATGATTTATTTACAATGCGCACTTGGACTGCGAGCGCAGTTTGGATTCTAATACTAAATATTATATAACATAAGCTCACAGAGTTCTCATCTTTTGAATATTTAAAAAGATGTCTTGTTTCTTTGCTGCAACAAAATACATAAAGAAAGTCATTTTCCAAGACAGAATATTTCGCTGAAAAAAGTATCGGTGCGTCTCAAAATGAGGGCAAATAAAATAAAAGAGTATGAATGCAACAGTTACGTAATTACATATTTTAGGGATTATATTATCATTTTAGAAATATGAGCGTTTTGTGGGCTGATAACTCATAGTAATTGTGATATGAAGATTAATTTTCCTTCAGAAATTTAATATTTAACTAGTTTGACTTGATATGTATCAATTTTTAAGTTAAGACCACTGAAGATTGACAGTTAAATTTAAATTTAGAAATATTTAAAATACATATAATTAAAAATAATATTATCACATTTTGTATTATTATTATAATAGAAATATTTACTTTTTGTATGCTAATAACTCATCGTAAATGTTATATGAAGTTGATGTGAATTTTCATTCACTAGTCTAATGTTTAACTGATTTAATTTGCTATTTATGAATTTTAAAATTAAGAATACTGAAGATTGGCATTTAAATTTAAATTTAGAAATAATTAGAATTCTTAGAATTGGAAATAATATTATCATAGTTTGTATTATTATTATTATTCTAGAAATATTTACTTTTTGTGCGCTAATAACTCATCAGAAATGATATATGAAGTTGATGTGAATTTTCTTTCACTAATCTAATATTTAACGGATTTAATTTGCTATTTATTAATTTTAAAAATAGAACACTGAAGAATGACATTTAAATTTAAATGTACAAACAATTAGAATACATAGAATTGGAAATAGTATTATCATAGTTTGTATTATTATTATTATTATAGAAATATTTGCATTTTGTTAATAATTCATCAAAAATATATGAAGTTGATGGGAATTTCCATTCAGTAGTCTAACACTTAACTTATTTAATTTACTATTTAAGAAATTTTAAAATTAAGAAAACTGAAGGATTGCATTTAAATTTAAATGTACAAACAATTAGAATACATAGAATTGGAAATTATATTATCATTACTATTATTACAGAAATACTTGCTTTTTATGTGCTAATAACTTATCGGAAATATATGAAGGTGATGTGAATTTTCATTCACTAGTCTAATATTTAAATGATTTAATTCGCTATTTATTAATTTTAAAATTAAGAACACTGAAGATTGGCATTTAAATTTAAATATAGAAATAATTAGAATACTTAGAATTGAAAATAATGTTACCATAGTTCATACTCTTATTATAGAAATATAGGCTTTTTGTGTACTAATAATTTTTAACCAAAACGATATGAAGTTTATGCAAATTTTCATTCCCAAGTTTATATTTAAGTGATTTAATTTGTTATTTAGGAATTTTAAATTAAAGAGCATCGAAGACTGACAGTTGAATTTTAATGTACAAATAATTAGGAAACATGGAAATTAAAATAATACTATTGTAATCTGGAGATAAGATATATTATTGAAATAGAAGCTTTGTGGTAAAAAAGTTTGGAATTTTAAAAAAGTCTTAAAACTCTACTAATAATAAAGGCAAATTTTATAGCATATTGGTGCTTTACAGGACAAACCTTTGGATACAGATCTATTAAATTTGTACAAATGCGCTTTTAAAGATAAAAATGTGCAATTAGGAACAATTTTTTAAATTTATTATTATAATTTTAATTAATTAAGCACTAAGCAAGATTTTATTTTCTCCTCCATAACTATCCCCCGGGAGACGCCTGGAAATTAGAATGGGATATTTCCGACATACTGGTTGGATCTCCCCACCCTGGAGGGTACACTATTAGGTGGAATTAGTCTTCTCCCATTGATGGCGGGACGTGCTTCCTAAGGGAAGGGTTGTATCGTGAACAGTAATGGCCCTTAGGACTCAACCACAGTTCCCGCCAGTGTTGCTGTTGTGGAAGTCTAGTCGTTCAGTTTTATGGTTTAAATTCGTATTCTTTCGTGATGGGTCGGAGATTCTGGAATGACTACCCTCAAATAATTTCGCTTAGCCTGAAATAGGAAGTAAAAGAGGAGTACTTCTATAAGTTGGAAATAAATATATTGACTTCCGCCGTATGTTTATCTATTTTATAATAAAAAGGCAATACCCATTTCTTATGTTGTTGTTTTTACTTATGGCACTTGCCATGGACAAGCCCCCCCCCCGCTAATGCAGCAGTAGATTTAAGCCGAAAGGAGCGTCTCTTATTTCTGAAGTAGCACCAACTAGGGCCAAGAGTACGACTTAGCTACACACTCACCACATTTGCTTGCACAACCAATTTTTACAGGGAGACACTATCATACATCTCACAGATAGCACACAGAAGAACAACCATGCCCAAGCCGGGACTCTAACCCGGAGCATTCAGAACACGAGGAAGATGCGCTACCTCTTTCGCCAGAAAGCCAGTCCCATTTCTTATTGAACAGACGAATGAGGCAGGAAATCCTTGTTTGTCCATTGAAATTCTGACTATAAAATGAAGAAAGCACAGACCATAACTTTCTTTTTATTGATATAATTATGAATAATCATGCGTCAGGAATAATTATATGAAGGAAGACGAAAATCAAAGTTTTACGATTCACAATTCACTAATCAATACTACAATTATAAATGTGAAAGTTTGAATGAATGGATGGATAATGTTAGTCAATCACGCCTGAACAGATGAACGAAATCGGATGAAATTTAACATAGTTAATTCGCGGTGGGTTGGATATTCAAGTATGACTTCTCATCCATAACTCGCGAAAATATCATTCCACAAAACTGATTTATATATGGTTTCAAAATTTTAAACTTTTAACGATATCAGTTTAACTATTGTTAAATTTTCTCCGGAATTTAACGATTTTAAAAATATATTTTTTTACATAATTTTCAACATTTTAAATAGTTGTGCATTTGTAAGGTTATCGTTTATTTGTAATTGTATTATTCCTGTATTTACTGATGTTGAGTGGCAACAGCAGTTTTGCTATGATGGAGTTCTCTACTTGTATTCGATAACGTACGGAAAATGTTCTCGTCTTTAATATTAATTAAATGTTTATTTTTCTAATGCGGCTTTTCCTACTTAAAATAATCTACATACAAAAGCTCCTCTCTTATACATAGAAATTTTAACCGTTTTATTTATTTAATAAAATATTTAAACGCTGGATTTTTCTTCCTTTTTAACAGCTAATCATGGGAAGATTTTGCTAACTCTGTATTCTTTACGTCAGGAATTCGAAACGAGAAATACACTACGGCAAAAGACAACAAGCAATTTTGAATAATCTACCGGCGCTTTTCCGTTGTTAATATGATATCATGGGATTTGACTACCTTGCAATGCAGAGAGCAGATGTAAAGCGATTTGAATAGCCCAATTTGATGATTAAAAGCGCTCTGTGGAAGAAATCATGAGCATCAAATGATGGGTAAGAGAATTAATTAAAATGAAACGCCGCCAATATTCCCGGTTGGTGAAAGTGATAGACAAAAGCGGTTAGTTTAAATTGCAATTAAATATCACAGATTACAATAAAGCTCATAAATGTTTCATAAATTTTGTAAACGATGCATAAGAAAACAATAAGTTAGCTTTGCGCTTGTCTATTTTTTATAAGTTAATTAATATAAGTTGAAAAGTAATTGATTCTCTTTCAACGCTTTATATTATTAATATTTATTTATTTACATTCCTAAATCAAATTATATGATGATAAAAAAAATTTCATTATTAAACTAAATAAATTTATTATCAATTGTAATATTATTACATAATGATGTAATAAATTTTGTATTAGTCAAATCAAAATTGACAAGATTTCTGAAATTGGTATGGAAAACATTTTACTCAATTATATCCTAATTTTTTCAATAAAATCCTATGATAAAGATATAAATTGATTTTTTTTACCGCAGCGCAAAAGATATTAGTGCATCTATTAGTATATTCGATAGGGTATAAATATCACTTGTAAAATAATTCATAATAGAATTATTGATCAATTATTTTATTATTAATTGTAGCATTATTAAATAATGATATAATAAATTTTATGTTAGTCGTGGCAAAATTGGCAAGATTTCTGAAATTGGTATGGAAAAATTTTTACGCAATGATATCCTAATTTTTTCAATAATATCCTATGATAAAGAAATAGATTTTTTTATTTAAACGCAAAAGATATTAGTGCATCTATTAAGACATTCGATAAGGTACAAAAATCACTCGTAAAATAATTCATATTATAATTATTAATTAATTTATTTATAATTAATTGTAGCATTATTACATAATGGTATAATAAATTTTATATTAGTCGTGGAAAAATTGACAAGATTTCTTAAATTGATATGAAATTTTTTTACTCAGTAATATTCTAATTTTTTCAATAATATCTTATGATAAAGAAATAGAGTGACTTTATTTTTATACTTAAGTGCAAAAGATATTAGTGCATTTATTACGACGTTCGATAAGGTTTAAAATCACTCATAAAATAAAACCATTCATAACATATTAAATAATATCTCCGTAAATATTTTCAATGTTTCATATATATCGATGTAATTTCCCAGTAAATTTCATGTTTTTCTGTTTTGATATTTGGCCCTAATCTTATTATACTATCACCAATGAAGTAGTATTTGTTTCTACACGACACAGTCGTTGTGCTTGTAGCGTTAGCCTTAAAAGACAGATAACATCTACGATACCGAAATCGACTTTTTGGTATTGTGGTCATGTTACTCAGCTACTGGTCCTAGCGTCGCGGGTTCGTATCGCGACCCTCTCTCGCTACATAGGTGATCTTGACAACACAGCCTTTCGTAACAGTTGTGGCACCATCCTACTTCAGCAAAACCATCAGACTCACTTGACGTAAGCAAGCATAAGCCAGATAATATCTACGATACCGAAGTCGACTTTTGTATTGTGGTCTTGTTACACGGCTACAGGGCCTAAGGTCGCAAGTTCGTATCGCGACTTTCAATCGCTACATGCTCTTCCATTGGCCATTTGTTGCTTCAACACACGACGTTCCAAGAGTTTATTTACTCTCTTTATTAGCCCTCGTTTGCTACGCTTGTATCTTCTCCAGTGTCCATTGATATCTCACATTGATGAAAGAAATCTCACCAGTGACGCTCTGTTTATTCCAATATGACTTCAGGACCAAACACTTCCCTGCGGAGGGATTTGGGATTTGGATTTCATTCACAAGATCTAACGACTTGCGCGTCTTCTTATACTCGCTATTGCAAAACCAGTCATCTCTGCAGACAACTCTGTGGTGATTGTTTACATGGGTCTAGATCTCGCTATGCAACCACAGGTTTCCTTCCTGGTGATTGATGACATCCATCTAGATCCCGCTATGCCACCACCATGTATGCACTGTTTATTTTAATAATACCCACGATCGTGCACTTCTCTGAAACAGTTACAGATTTCTACATCAGACGTTCCAAAGGTGTATTCATGTGACATTAATATTACCATTCATCCTCTTCCTCCTTTATCCATGATTGTAAAAGCATGTCTTCTTTGCATATTCCTCTGTGGTGACTGTTTACATTGGTCTAGATCTCACTATGCAACCACAGGTTTCCTCCCTGGTGACTGATGGCATCCATCTAGATCCCGCTATGCCACCACCATGAACGCACTGTTTGTTTCAATAATACCCAAGACCGTGCACTTCTCTGAACCAGTTACAGATTTCTACATCAGACGTTCCATGGGTGCATTCATGTCACATGAATACATTATTCCTCCTTTACCCACGATTGCAAAATCTTGTCCTCTCTGGTGATTATTTACAGTTGTTTAGATCTCATTATCCCTTCATATATGACATGCTGTTTCTTTCACTATGCGTTCAGGATCATATACTCTCAAAGCCAGCTATGGGTTTCAAAATTCTACATCGACAAAAGACCATTCATTTTATTCTTCCTTCTTTACCCACGGTTGCAAAGTAGGTCTTCTCTCTAATGTCAAATGAATGTTGATATCTTGTAGGTCTGTTGTCAAATGAATATTGATATCGCGTAGATCTGATCTCAAATGAATATTGATATCATATAGGTCTGATGTCAAATGAATATTGATATCATGTAGGTCTGATGTCAAATGAATATTATCATGTAGGTTTGATATCAAATGAATATTGATATCTTGTAGATCTGATATCAAATGATTATTGATTTCATCTCTAGGCTGCAACAGATCTTTTTATGCTTCAGCCACCAATACATCATTTGTTTCGACATAAGCCCAACACCACCTATTTCTTTGAATCGGCTATGGATTTCAATATCGTTCGTGCTACAGATAGATTTACACCAAATCGTAACTAGAATTTTTTTACTTTATCTATTACTGAAAAGTAAACAACTTTTCTTAATTGATAAGTGTAGAAAGTTCATACCTTCGATATTTCCGTCAGAATCATACAATATAGGTTTTTGCTTCACCAGATATAGAAGAATGAATTTCACATAAAACCAAATTCTTTTCTTCTTTATTTTTCTATGATTTTAAGCACTATCCCTTCATATTTGCAAAAATTCCATCCAGATTAATATCATTTAATAAACAAGTGAAAAAACTCTATTCCCTTTTTAATCAAGCTTCTGTATTTCTTACATTTATTCACCCTTTGATTCACTGTAAAAAAAAA
>JAOUZG010044158.1:1397109-1452159 GCA_026289955.1 Argiope argentata | reverse complement strand
TGTGTGTGTGTGTGTGTGTGTGTGTGTGTGTGTGTGTGTGTGTGTGTTTATAGGAATCTACTTAAAATATTGAAGAATTTTGTGCCCAGACGAACAAATTTCCGTTTTTAATGTTGTGACGATTAGAATAATAGCTTTGATATATATTTTCCTCAATTAAGTTTTATATGTTCAGTGTTTCTGTACTTCTGTATGATTGTTATTTTCTCGTATAAAAAGCACAAAAAATGTTATCATCAAAATATTCGAACTCCTGATTTTGGCAACTCTCCACGTTTCAGATATCCATAACCGCAAAAGAAGTGTTTTGGGGCCGGCTTTCTGGCGCAGAGGTAGTGCGTCTTCCTCGTGTTCTGTGAGTTCCGGGTTCGAGTCAATGGTTTTTTTCCCGTGTTCTAACTGTGAGATGTATGAATGTGCCCCCCCCCCCCCGTAAAAAGGTATTGTACAAGCGTGTGGGTGTGTGTTTCATCCTCATATGAGGTAGAAGTCAGGGTTCTGCCCTCGGGTGCTCAGGTATCCACACCCTCAGAGGCTACTGCACCCTTCTTTCCATGGTGAAAAGTGGACTCGACATCATCATCAAGTGTTTTTGGCATTATATATGTCTGACTGTGAGCACTGGATCTCAAAAACATGTGAAAATTGAAAGATGAAATTTGGTGCATGAATTTTAGACCAAATTTATAGATTTTTTTGCAAAATTTTGAATTAAATCCATTCAAAGTAACTTTGTTTTTCTTGATGTTCAAATGCAAGTGAACTCTAACTTCAAAATATAAAAAGCTAAATAAATACAAATTACTATACAGACATAGCATCTAACCTGTAAAGTCTTATCAATTTAAATTATTTTGAGCTAAATCACTCAAACGGTTAATTGTCTGAGAATCTATATTTTCAGGCAATATAAATTGCCTGATGACATTGATCTGACAATGATGACAGTGTCTCACGGTAAACATCGGTTATCCTTTCTCTATATGCATTGCCACGTTAATTGGACGGAGTTGTTTGTAAGAGCATCTGCTCTCTCCTGCCCAAGCGGGCGCGCAGGATCTAAGCCAGAGACACCAATAGCATCCTTACATGACTCGCTACGTTCTCCCTTAGCGGCATAGGCAAGTATGTTGACGGTTACGTTGTTCCGACGTTTCGTACCTTTTTCGTTTGAACACCCTTTATAAAAGTAAGTTAGCTGTTAACTGATTAATTCTATTATATTTTTTTAAAATTCAATGAGAAAAATAGGGGAAATTTTTGTATTTCTAGAATTTCTTTTGAACTCTTACTTTGATCAAAATTCTAGTATGTTGTTGTTGTTGCTTGTGGCACTTGCATATGGACAAGCCACCCGATACAGCAGCAGGTTTAAGCCAAAAGGAGTGCCTCTTATTTTTGAAGCAGCGCCAACTAGGGCCAATAGTACGACTTAGCTACACACTCACCACATTTGCTTGCACAGCCCCTTTTTACAGGGGGTGGGGCACAGCCACACATCTCACAGACAGTACACAGAACAACCACGCCTGAACCGGGACCCCCAGAACATGAGAAAGACGCTCTACCTCTGTGCCAGAAAGCCGGCAAATTCCAATATGTTTAAATTATATAGCATATAATATAACTAGATGGTACAGAAAACTGAACGTAGAAATGATTTAAAACTAAAAACATAAAAATTGTAATAGTTTTTCACTGGATTAAAACCATCCTATTCAATTGGCAAAGAATTGCATATAATTTGGAATGTTGAAACTTTCTGTTGTTGTTATCAGTGGAATTGTCATGGACAAGCTTCGCCGAGACATCAGTGAATTTTAAGCCTATAAGAGCGTCTTTTGTTTTGAAGTAGCGCCAACTAGGGCCAGGAGTACGACTTATTTAACTATTCACTCATTACAGTCGCTTGCACAGCCCCTTTTTACAGGGGGCACATTCATACACCTTACAGATAGAGCACAGACGAACAACCATGTCCGAACCAGGACTCGAACCCGAGAGGCCCAGCTCTCGGAGAGGACGCGCTACCAAAATGCCAGAATACCGGCTGTTGAAATTTAAATATTGCAAGTGCAATTCATATTTTTTTTAATTTCTGCATTACGATTTTAATGTAAGTTGCTAACACCGTCCAAGGATTGTTTAAAGTTTAAATCATCGCTAGAAAAAACTTAATTTTATATAGATTCATTTAAATTATTCCACAGCACAACGAGCGAGTACCTAACGCATTTAGAATGATACTTAAATCATTAGTGATTGGTATCGAAAATTGGTATAAGCTGAAGGTCCAATTTAATAATGAAACTCTATAAGAGGAGCATTCGAATATTTTCTGTACAGTCCAGAATTCAAAACTTCGGACAATCCTTTTTGCATTCATTAAAAATGTATTAGGTGGGAGAAAATTTTAAGTTCAGAAACGCACAATTTCTTTTTAATTATGAAGGAATAAAATATTCTAATACGCTGCAAAAAGTATTTCGGTGCCAAAAACGGATACATAAAATAAAATAACATAGGTGATACTTTAGTACTCAATGTTTTTAAAAAAAAGTCTTTTAAAAAAATGACATCTTTACATTTGTTCTAATTTGATATCTGCATCATTCAAATATACTTAATATTATCAATTTTTCCCATTATGAAATTGTTAAGATATTTATCTACATTCGGGATGAATTTTTTTTTTTGTATAAACCTATTCAAACATTAAGAATATAAACCTATATACTTACTTATTTTGCACTTATTGCACTTATTTTGCAAAAAAAAATTATTTTTCGTCATAGTTATCTAAATTACAGTTAGAATTGTTGTAGCGTGATACACATTAAAAAATGGAAACAGAATATTAAACTTACAAATAAAATTTTATTCAAATATGTACAACTCATTTAGAAACATTACAGATAGCACAAAAAAAGCAGCAAATTCTACAAAACAGATTATATGGTTAATGTGTATGGCTTTCATTTGAAGTTTATTTTCATCGAAATATCTATATCTACCCAAAAAAATTATCTTCAAGACGAAGAAAAGGACAGATATAAAAAAAAGACTTTTGAGATAAATACTATACACGTATAAAACACAAAATATGAACGTCATGGGAAGTCTACATTTTGAATTTCGAGACGCATTCTACGATGACAACATGGCAACTAGTTGAAATGACAGCCTCTAATAACACACATCAGACATGAGAGTCTCTCTCCGATTCTCGGACAGTGTCCAGTTTCAGGTATCCGGATATTCTCTTGGATCGCTGCGACTTGATGTACGGGCTGAGAACAGCCTGAAAAGAAAAGAAAAATAAAATTAACAAATGTCCGAGGGAATAAACATATTATAAGCGAGCGCCGCGAAAGCTCTTCAAAGTTGGCGACGTTTGACGAGGAGCTTCACGCCAGCCGGGTTGATTTGGCGGAGGGAAGTCTTGTAGCCGCTGGACCATTCACGCCCTGTGTACTTTTGGACGCTCGGTCGGCTATATAAGAGATGGGTTGCCGTAGTTTCGATAGTTAGAGTTTCTCCTCTCGGAAGAGTAGCGAACTGATTACTTTTCTCGCTAGTTATTAATGAGCTGTTTTTACGTTTGCTATTAACTTTGTATTATCGAGCTCGCTGTGATTTACTGTTTGCTGGGCAATACGATATCTGTTTTGCAGTCTGTGCTTATTGTGCGTAAGGCTTGTTTTTACGCTGTTAGTGACTGTTGACTGCTGAATTGTGTTTATCTGAGATTTTCCTTTCTCAAGTCACCCTGTAAATGGCTGTAAATAAATTTGTTTGTCCTGTCCTCAAATAAAGTCCATTCAATCCGAACCCGCTACGCTAAAAACGTAACAGTATTCTTGAAAATCGTATTTGAAAATATATTTTTGACTTTCGTTAAAATTAAGAAAAAATTGAATAAAAATTATTAATCATTTGTCATTGAATAAATAATTTTTTGAACTTTAAGATGCTTTTAAAACAATTGTTAAGCGTTGAAATTTTCAGAAATTATCACTAAAAATATAAACATTTAATTTCTAAAATTTTGCGAAACTGTTTTAGAGGCGTATATACTCATCTCCTGAAAGATAATCGCCTGGAATTTGGAAATTTAAACTCTTAAATCACCAAAAGATAAATAAAGCATTTTACCACAAGTAGAGATTGCTAAAAAAATTTATTCTCAACATTCTTTGATAACAAACATATCTACAAAATTAAAATGACCGAAAAAGACTGTAATGCCAATCTTTCAACTCCAATTATTATATTGATCCCGCATTGTGTCTGTGCGTGTGAAAAAATATGTTTAAGAAATTGCCAAAATTCAGAAGAAAAAAATCCCACGACCGAATATTAATGTCATTAAAAAGATAATTCTAAATACATTTTTATGCAGTAAAATTTTCGATAGACCTAAAATATATTTTTGCAGTAGTATTTTCAAAAAATACTGTAAGAAATCTCCAAATTACAACTTAATAAAATTATGAATATTGTTTTAAAAAAATCGCTTTGAAATGTACATTCGCACCCTTTAAGGTATTATGGCAGATAAGATCTGTCCTAGGACCGAACTTGCAACATTCAGGGCTGTAGCCGAGTTACATAACCACAATATAAAAATAATTACTTTTGTACCGTAGTTGTTTTCTGGCTAATGAAGCTTTCCCCACATCCTCTCCCACCAGTGAGTCGGTGGTGAGATAAACGATACATTTCCGCCAAGCTTATGTTGAGTGTGTGCGTGAGTTGTTGGTGAAAGTGGCTGTTGTATTTTAAAGCGCCTCACGACTTTTGCTGCCGATAGAGGGCGCCACAATAGCGGTACGAAGGTTGCTGATTCTAGGTCGCGGGTCATCGTTATAGCTGATACGAATTGTTTTAGGACCGAACATGCAACATTCTGGTTTATAGAAGTTTGAGTAACATAACCACAATACAAAAGTAATTACGTGTGTACACTAGATGATATCTGGCTTATGAAGCCAGCGTGTGCCAATTTTGTATCAGATCAAACGATCTAGCTTGTAGAACGCCAACAATATACGCAGAGAAACACATAATATTCGTTTTTACTATTAGTAGAAATGTTTTGTTATGTTTTGTGTAGCGTTTATGTTCTAATTAAATTCATTTGTAAGTAAAAAAAAATTCAATTTATATTTTAGCTCTTACTGAATTTTCAGCTAGACAGTTGCACATAGCTACTCTACTTCATTTACCATTCTTCATACGGAAAAACTTTGACAATGTTCTTTCGTCAAGCTTCTGTACCAAAGTACCAATTTTGCTAGCTTGTATTTCATATGAAAATTTGTAATTCCTGGATATGTCATTAATGATAGCTTGTCTTCTTCACCACCCGTTGTTGAGAGAAAAAATCTCAAAAACTTTACTTCGTTGTGCATTTCCCATAAGTGTTATTAGATATTTAAAATTATATTTTTGGAGAAATCATATCTATCAAATTATGGAAACTGACATTTAATTTGAATCAAAAGCAGCCAATATTCTTGGTGAACTAAACTGATCACCAAATGCGGCTAGTATTCATTTAAAATAATATGGTAAATGATTAGAATTAGTTTGCTGGGGTAACCAAGAATATAAAATTACAGGAAAATTAATCTAAGTTATATTAAAAGTAACCGATATTCCCGTAGTAACCGAAATAAGCTAGTTCCCAAACGTGGCCAACTTTGGAGAATTAAAATAATAAGCAGTATTTAAAATAATAAGGAAAATAATTATGAAAGTTCTCTTGAATCAGCTCCATCAATTATAAACATTATTTCCCCACGTAATAATTTCACAAATAATGCAAAACAAACTGAATTTATGACCTATGGAAAAAAATATCCTTCAAACAATAACGATCATTTATAACATCAACCCAATTTATGGGTTAATAAATCTCTCATAGGTAATTTATTTCGGTCCTGCAAGTGCGACCTTAATTCGAACAAGATAGATTCCTCTTTCTATCAAGAAATATGGGATTTGTTCTTTGCCTCAGAAGAAAAGCAGCTTTATCTTTCCAGCGCTTTTATTTCTTATTTTCTCCCAATATTTCCCTTATTTTCTTTTCCTTCTTTAAAAATTTATTGTGCCTGAATAAAAAATTAGATTTCAACCGCGGAGAAGTGTTTAAAAAATGCTATTTACTAGATATTGCGGTTACGTGATAAAATTCTGCCGCGGATCTGCTAGATTAATAATCTCGGTATGAATTTTTCAGCGCCGGAAATGTATTTTCTTCGTATTTACCTGAAGAAAACTCCTGCTTTCGGTAACTTTGGAAATTTGATTATATTCATGTTTTATGATTTATTTTGAAATTGCCTGGTGATAATGGGGAGAGGTATCGAAACCCAAAAGTGAGAAATTTTCAATACTTCTTTTTACTGGACACGTTAATATCATTTTTTAATTTTTTTTTCATGTTATATAAATCCTTTTAGCAAAAGAAGGTGTAAGTTAATATCTTCAGATGCTTTAATATTCGATAAAATGATTTTTTAAAGAACTTTTTAGCTGTTGAATCAAAATAGATGGATAAAACGCAGTTGAGCACTAATAGATAATAAATCATCCTTCGTTATTTTTGAATAAATCATTCTTCGTTTGTTTGTTTTTTAGTATAAGTCCAAGTAATATGAAAACAGGAGATGTGATTTCTATAAACCCTTCTAGTATATTCTCTAACAGAAATGTTATCTCAGATTGGCATACAATAGTCATAAAATACTAACCTTTGGCATTAATTTGGCATTTCTATTGAATCCAGTGTTATGAATTTTGTGTAAATTAGATGTGAACATTGTAAATATTTCTAAAATCCTTTGTAAATATATTATATATTTGTAAATAGTTTAATTCTATAAAATTAATTGCAATGGAATCACACGTCAGCGAGAAAAGACCGTTCTAAGGTAATTTGCAACAGAAGATCGCCATATTTGATCAATTTGGCGATATAGGTGAGTTGTTGACATAATGAGGTGCTAATGGTTTTTACTACAAGATAAAATGCGTCGTAGAAGCTAAAAAATTAAAGATTTGTTATTAGTGAATATTGGAGAAATGTCTAGACTCGTCAGGAACGAATGATGCTTAAGAAGTGCCTTAAAGGCGGACGGCCAGTTGAGTTCGGAAGACAAGCTACGTGATTAGTTGAGCTTGAGAGAGCGTCTCTTCTCTCTCTGCCATGCTAATCTATAGCTTCTCTGTTAGTTGAAATTAGTGGAATTAAGAAGAGTTAATTCGCTGTGAATTTTGTAGCTTGTGTTGCGAATATTTAACACACATTTTCAAAGACAATCAAGTCTGCGTCTTCTTATCGCTCTTGTGTACGAATTACTATTATTATTCGTAACACTATCATACCATTCTTGGCGAGTTTGTTGATCATTTTAACACTGACATGCTGCTAATTTCATTCGAAAATTGAATTTGTTTTTTAGACACATCTGTCTCGACTGCTTGGGAAAAAATGTAACACTTAATTATACATGTGGTAACATAATCAAATGCTAAATTTGATATTTTTAAGTCATTGCGTTTTGAGTTATTGTGTTTACGGAAGTTTGTGTGTTTAGTATTATTGTGTTTTTCTGAAAGTAAAATCACCAGCCTGTCAACACCTCATTGAATTTCGCTAAAATCTGATAGGTGTCTACGCTGAAGGTGGAAAGATGTATGTATGCTGAATTTTATCCGTCAAACTCTTTTCGTTTTCGTAGTTATCGCATTAACTTATATTCAAACATTCAGACAAACAGATTTTCTCTGATTTTGTTTAAAATTTGATAGAAATCTACAAATTAAGTTAACGAATATTTTTATAAATGACAGTTTTTTAAATGTATGTTTTGGACTTAATGAAATTTCGAAAGTGGAGATTCGTCAAAGTATCGAGTTAGAATTTTTTTGAGGATTACAAAAGTTTCTTTTTACACGAGGAAGTAAAAAAAGAAGATTCGAAGTACAAGTTCGAAAAATCGGCCCATGATAATATTTTCGAATTTTGTTAATCTTTATTTATTTAATAAAAATTTGCCCCTAATGGTATCAAAGATAATGTAAACAGGAAAAAGAACTAATTCAGTATCCTCTCAAATGTGAAATTCAATAATTAAACCAATGCATATTATTGTTATGAAATATATTAAAATTGGAAATATATCTATGTAGAATAAATCTAACATCAGTGGGAGCCCATTCCTTTAACTTTCTCTGTATACAAAGAAAAAATGCTGCAATCATCAAAAAGTTCAAATTTCATCTCCATTGAATTGTATAATCTCCATGGAATTCCTCCCTCAGTTTTTTTCCCCGATTTACTTTCAGATGATTTTTGTAAATTTTTATTTTAAAATAAATAAAAAAAGATGTTTTTTTTTTTTTTTTTTTTTTTTTTGATTTACTGAAAAGAAACCTAGAAACTTTGAAAAATCATTTCTTATTGAACATTCACTACCTAAAAACTAATCTTAGATTCAAAAATTTGCCCTGTACATTTTTTTTGAAAAAGAAATTTGGTATGCATCACACAATTAACAAATAGTATCCAGTCTATAAATTTTGTACTGGCAAAAATTAAGTAGATCCCTATTTATATAATTAATTAAGGATCATGATTATATTCCATTATTTGTGTTTCAAATTATCTATTTTAGCATATTTTTTTCTTGTTAATTCGTATTTGTAAAAGTTAAAGAACATGAATGAATGAATGTGTCATTAATTTCAAAATATTAAACAAAATTAAATATTTTTCTTATTGATTACATTTAATTTTAACATAAAATGAAATTATAAAATACACATATAAACAAAATTTTTAATAACTAGAATAGTAAAAAAAAAAATTTAATGAAATCTGCTGTGTCTATTTCAATGTATCAAGTCAGAACATCATTTCTTGTACGGCCAAGCACCACGTGCTCGAGCTAGTTAAATTATATTTTTATTCATTTTAATCGTTTCATCGAATGAGTCACTTTAGGATTGCCAACGATTCAAAAAAATCTGTCTCGCATTTATTGTTTAAAAAAATACCTCGTTTCCTATTTATTTCATATAATCGCGCGCTTAAAATGACATGTTTCTCGCTTTTATTGGCTTTAGTTATTAACTTTTTTTTAAAAAATCAGGCCTTTTGTAAATGGGATGGTATCACGTTATTAAAAGCTGATTTTTTAGATGCACGTGCAGATAATAAAATTTCAATTTTTCGCCAACGGATTTTTGTTGACTCTCATTCCCAAAATAACATCATGTTCTGACATGATAAAAATTAGTGAGTTTAAAGTGGTTTAAAAATTTATGGAAGGTTATCATTTCCATCCTCGTAAATTATATTATTCCATTTTATATTATAAAGCATTAATCAAAAGCTTTTAGACAATGTATGCTTCGTCATGTAAAGTAGCTTCGGTTGAGCTGAATACTGGAGGTTTCCGTGATTTTCATGCAAGGGAACGCAAATACAGCAAGTTTTCTTTGGTGCCAACTTTCTTCCATCTATTGTGGTTAGTCAGATTTTTACTTGATGCTACTTAAATGTTCCAATGTCACTTTCGTAACGAAATATGCCAACTTCCACTTTGTCTTAAAGTTTTGGCCAAATAGGTTTGATTAAAAAGCTAGACCAAGTAGGATTAGAATTACCTCTGTAATTATAGCATTTATCAAATCAAAAGGATTTATTTATAGAAACATGTTTCGAAAATCAAGAAGTAGAGGATAATGATTATAACAATTAATTGAAATAAATCATATGTATCAGATTAATTATTATTCTTTTTGTTTATTTGTTATTTTCTAAAATAAGGAATAAAAAATGGTAAAATAGAGTGTGTATACCATTTTTTAATCAAAAATTTTCATTATTTTCAAGAAAAATGTGCAGTTAAATATCTACATCATGTATCTGAATATACATGGAGAAAAATTCGATACCTAGAAATTTCTGAATATAGAAATTAAAATTAAAGAAATACTTATTGGAATATTTAATATTTTGGTAGAAACAATTATGTATAGTCAGTTTTTTCCAGCTCAAAAAGATTTACAAAATTAAAGCATCAAAGATATTTATTTTAAAGAACAGATAAATAACAATTTTTCAAAATCATTTATACGTTGAAAAAATTTCATACTGTTTTTTGTCTGGAGCAATTTTTATCCCTTCATCCTTTTTTTTTCCATCTTAAGCTACGTTGCTAAGTTGAATTTCTCCTTCGAGCTTTAAGATTTCTATCTGTTCATACTTGCCTTAGGAAACGTAAAGCTTAATAAACTGTAAAGCAAATATATCGCTTCATGTTAGGAAAAGAATTCATAAAAAAGAAGCTAAGAATAGCATATGACTGATTGACAGGTGTTTTATATTTCTTCGCAAACGATTTCTGATCTTTCGAAAATTTCTATTGTAATATCAATCAATAAAACGATTTCTATTGCAATAAGAATCAATGAAATAATATCTATTACAATAACAATCAATAAAATAGTTTCTATTGCAGTAAAAGTCAATAAAATAGTTTCTGTTGCAATAAAAATCAATAAAAAAATGTTATTGAAATAACAATCAAAGAAATAGTATCTTGCAATAAGAACTAATAAAAAATTATATTGCAATAAGAATCAATAAAACAATTCCTATCATAATAAGAATCAACGAAATAATTTCTATTGCAAAAAGAATCACTAAAACAATTTCTATAGAAATAATAATCAATAAAGCAATTTCTAACGCTATAAGAATCAATGAAAGAGTTTGTTCTTTAATTTGTACTTCTTCAAGGTATATATCATCAATAATGCTTATCGAAATCAAAATTTATTACTTCTATCAAATATTTATACAAAAATCACCACTCGATATATATAAAATTCATTCGATACATAAAAAATTTCTTGAGTCGAAATCAAATATTTCTGAAAAAATTCGATAATTTGATAATTTGATTTTTTCTCACTAAAAGTTCCGAAGTATGATCTTTTCACTGCATACATAGAATAAAATTCATTCATTCAAGAATCTAAGATACATAGAAGAATATAAGATACATAGAATTCATTCAATTCAAAGCAATTCATTTGATTCATAAAAAATGTCTTGAGCCAAAATCAAAGATTTCTGAAAAAATTCGATAATTTGATAATTCGATTTTTTTTTCTCACTAAAAATTCGATCAAAATATGAACGTTTGACTGCATTCTGTCGATTTTTCCAAAAACAATTATACTCAATTTTTATTTATGGAAATAAATTACTTCCTCCAGACAAGATAAGGCAGTGAAAGTGCTCTCGGTGAATTATCTGGAGTAATTCGAAAGGGTCTTACCTGTTGCGTGAGGCGCGTGTCCTTGAACTTGTATTTCTTGTAGTAGAGAACAATGGATTCGAGGTAGGGAAAGGGAAAGTCGTTGAAGTAGAACAAATCGTTTAATTTCACGATGGAGTAGTGGACCACTTCCCCCTCCGTCGTCCTGCATTAAAAAAAATCAATCTTTTCATTAAATGAATGAATAAAATTCAGGAAACTGAGGTGGAACGTCCGATAAAAACACAATGCTTCTATGATAAAAGTAAGGTCCAGATCAAAATGTTAATGAATTTTTAATGGCAATGCACTGAAACGAAATATTTTAATAAGTCATATCATTGGATTAATATATTTAAAGTAGATTCGAATTTCTAGTCCGAAGCATCACATTATAACAGTGTTGTAGGCTGGCTTCATCGGTATTCATTTTATTAAGAAAATTTGTACTTGGTTATATTGTATAAATAACGGACACAAAAAATTTTAAATGCCGGTACAGAGCATGTGACTATGAATTTTGTAGCTAAGATAATGAAAAATATTATTTTCAAATATATATAAAAACAATTTTTTTAACTTAGAATCTGACAAAATGTTGATAAAAATATAGCGTATATCGTTAAATGTTAATTTTTTTTATTTTAAAATGCTAAAAATAGTTGATTTTTACCCAGTAATATTGGAATTCAAATAAAATACATTAAAACAACATTTTAAAAATAAATAAAATAATTTTCAATCATTTTTATTAGTATTAATCATAATAATATTCCTGAAAATCAAAGATTCAAGAAATAAACTGTGCAGCTGATAAAAAAAATGTAAGACTAAACGACTAATTTTAACATTTTAACTGCTCAAATTCGGCATATAGCAACAATAAATGCAATGAGATTTTCTTTCATAAATTCATATTTATTTATTAGAAACAATTGCTATATAATTAATTCAATTTATTCACTTAAAGAAACTTTTCATAATTTAGACTTACTCAACTGAACTCATTAATAAACAATTTGGAAAGGAAGAAAAAACATTTCGCAAATTTGACGACTGGTTTAAAAAAAGGTGGAATTTAAGTCCAAAAATTTGCAAATTTATAAATTAAAAGACGAACTATAATGGGTAGAAATATAGAGCAGATTTCCGGATGGACAATTCTTTAGAGCCACTGTACTAAAGATAAATTAAAACATGCTTAATCCTAGTTATCACATAAACAAATATGTAAAAAAATGCCCATTTTGTAATTTATAAAATATTAGAATTACAATTTGCATTTACATTAAAATACTAAACTCATTAATTTTTTTAAAAAAATACATTGGAATATTAATTTTTTACATATTAAATAACTCCTATGTTATTATTCACTCATTATTCCTGATATGTTATTCTTCATATGTAATTAATAAAATAATAATTGTTAATATTATATATATTTAAATTATTTAAAATTAATCACATGGAATATTATAAAATAATGTAATTTATTTTATTTTATTTTGTTTTATCATAAAATAAATATATTATTTCATAATAACCGCATGGAGTAATCATTTAATCATATATTTTCATGAAATAAGTCATAAAAACAGGGAAAATTATTTAATATATAGATAATTTAAAAATATGTTAAATATGAAACTAAATTGACTATTTGTTAAAACAGATGCGACGTGATGCTAATTGCCTAGAACCTTATAATGACAGAATTAGTGCAGAAAAATAATACAGAAAACCTCTGATTTATTGATGGCAACAGAGATAGGGGCAATCACCTGAAAGAGAGACAAATTCTCTCCTTCTCGACATCTTCGTACAAGAGGTAAGTGCCTGGCCTTTGGCCTTCCCTCGCAAGAATCTCAGTGGCTTCTGCTTTTGTTAATACCACAGGGTCGATCCTGAAAAAGAAAATAATACATAATAAAATCCATATCTGGTATTGCTTAGAACACAACTTTTTTGTTCTGTTGTGCCGTCAAATTGCCAGCCATTAAACCGAAAGACCAACCATTCATGACACTGACGAAACATATTTTAATCATTGTTAAAATATCGGTACTTACGTATTAAACTGTCTTCCCCAACGGTCGCCAACGGTTTAGTAACTCATTGGCGACGGATTTAAATTTGGCGATAAATATCAACGGATTAACCATTGCCAGATTGCCCTAATTGGCGGTGACTTCCGATTTCGCGATAAAGTTGGACGGTCTAATACGTAAGCACGAAATTATCTCTTAACCCGATAATCGATTAAATAATATCGAATTCCAAAAGTTTCCGTTCAATTTATGCTATTATATTCCACTCGAGCGCATTTGAAACCTTCTCATATTTTTGTTTTCTGTATATTTTTGAATATGTCA
This sequence comes from Argiope argentata, assembly GCA_026289955.1. Classification (NCBI taxonomy): domain Eukaryota; kingdom Metazoa; phylum Arthropoda; class Arachnida; order Araneae; family Araneidae; genus Argiope; species Argiope argentata. The sequence goes on along the minus strand of JAOUZG010044158.1, from coordinate 1,438,445 downwards.
ATAAATAAGTATTTTAATATTTTTGACTAGTGAATTTCAATATGCTAGTTTTTTTAAGGGGAGGAGGGTTTTGAAGTGAAAATGGGTTATAAATAGCCATTTTTATGCAAACTCAATTTTGTTTTACTGGCATTGCTTGAACGCAACTTTTTGCTTTTTTTATTTTATATGCAAAGTATTTATGCAAAATATTTATATGCAAAATATTTATTATTGCTTCTCGACGTATAAACTCCTTTTGTGTCAACAAGTATATCAGAAGGCTTACAAATGTAAGTCATTTCACAATTAACAGTAGAATAAATTTCAAATATAAAGCCCTAGGCACAAATGCAAAAAAAGAGGGGGAAAGCAAATATACAGAAATACACAAATTAAATACACAAAATTGCTCACATACTAACAGAAACACACAGAAGATGATATAATACAGTTGAAGAAGCATGATAAAATAAAATAAAATATTCAAAATACAAATATAAAAGAAAATATGCAAGTATATGTAGACAAACAAAATGAAAGAAAGTTTTAACAACTCCAGTGTGTTTGCCAATATATACTTGCATATTTCCTTTTGTATTGCATGCAAATATTTCTTGATTCCACTGTTTTGAGAAAATCCGTATGTTGTTTTAATTTTCAGAATTTTTTGAAAAAATTAATAGAATTTTTAGCTGCTTAGCAGTTTTGTTGAAGCTGAGAATGGTTTTTTTAACTGAATAATTTAAAATTAAATATTAAAAAACATAACTTACGTTCCGAAAATTTTAATTTGTATTTAATCTTATATTTACACATATATTGCACAATTCTTTTCAACAACAATTGAGTATATCTTCATTAATAATTTGAACTGTATGATAAATTAATATAATTTAAAGAAAACGATAAGAAAATCTAATTTTAACATCAATTTTTAATTAAATGCAATTATCTTATATTTATGAATAGTTTAACGAAATTTTCTGCTAAATATATTTTTTCGTGAAAATTAAATAAAAAACGTATTTTATTAATTATTAACTTGATCAAAATTAAAGTCAAAAGTGGATAGCGAGGCGAATATAAGTTATTTAATAAAATAGGAAAAAGAATCACACTTGAATTGCATATATGTATCTAAAATACGATAATTAATAATAAAAATATATTAAAATTCCTTTTTTCTCTCTGGAAATTTTATTTTAATACATGAAATAATATTTCATTATTTAGGAGTATAACAGAAAATAGTGCAGAAAAAACGAAAAAAAAAAATGAAACAAAATAATAAAAGGCTTCAGCAATATATATACGATATTTGCTGTTATTCTAAAGCTTAATTCTTCTTTTCTTTAAATTTAAAAAAAATAAGAAAAAAATTGGGAGAAAAAAATTTTTTAGAATATTTTAAAATATATATATAATAATGAAGAAAATATTGAAATCATTTGCTATCAAATCTGTAATTAATTGAAAAAACTTTAATTGCCGATTCTACAGCTTCCATGGAATTTATTTCAATCTTGAATTTAAATATAAAATTCTTAAACCCAGAATAGATACATCAGAAAAAAATATAAACTGTAAACAGTTTTACAGTTTACATTTTTGAAAAGAAAACAGCTAACTAATTCTAAAATATTAATGAAATATATATTTATTCGTTTACAAGGAAGTATACCTTTAAATAAAATGGATTAAAAATATTACCGATAGTACCAGAAAGAATTCCATTAGAGAATAATTTTAAAAGCGTTTTCCAACCGAGAAACAAACATAAAAATAAGTTGTCTGAACGGTGCGTTCACCTCTTTAAATATGCATTTTGTCTGTATTTATATTAAGTTCGTATTTTAGATGTTATTCAGATCATGTCTGTAATGCTTCGAACGAATCGAAATAACCAGTTGTGTAAACTATTTAGTTTTGAACCCTCAAGCTAATAGAACAAAACCTTCCTTATTTTTGTTCCAGATACAAGTGGCAAGCTGGGCATCTTCTATTTTTCAGAATATTAATTTATTTTGGTAATGTATCATTCTAAGAAATAATTTATTGAAAGAACCCTTTCTATAAAATTATCATCTAAATAGCAAATTGCTAATAAATTATTCTTAATTAGAAGATTTTTAAAAATGCTAAATGATCTAGAATAATGTATAAATACGAACAAGCCAAATGTAATTTGTAAGTTGAGTTTGTTGTTGCGGATATATTACAGTGCATTCAAAAATTTAATTTAACTTGTTTCAATTACGGCAGAAATGATGAGTTTATGAGAGAATATTCTATTATTTAAATAAAGATAATATTCAGAATATTTCTCTAAATCAGCGTATAGTAATAATTAAAATAATTATTAAAAAATTTGAAAAATCCTAAAAATAAAATATGTGATAAAAGAATGTAGAATCTTCGAAAATAATAATCTGCCATTTATCTAAAAGTTTTGCAAAAATATTCTGAATTTTGTTTACTTCTTATAAAAATCGTGTGATTTTTCGGATTTTTAAAAATTTTCTTTTTACAGAACATTAATGTATATGTATAAATTATAAACATCTGCTACTTTTTCAGTTTATTCAATATATTCAAAATTTTAAAGGAAGAAGTAAAAAATATCTCTTCATGCCAGTCGAAATCAATAATGTATTTAAATAACAAAACAGTAAAAAATCGTCTGCTGCAATTTTATGTTCTATCTTTTTATTTTCTTCTTTTTTTCTGTTATTTCATTTTTTCCTCGAGAATTCTAATTAAAAACCAATGATGTCTGGTAATTAATATTCCCGGGCAATTAAAGGGCATCAACATACAACTATATAAAGAAAAATTCGAAACGGAAAACTGATCAAACATTTTATCTTCTTTCGCCTTATCTTTCCTTTACTCGATTTACATGTTATTTGTAATCAAAATTATATGCAAAAAGTCTTATCTGGATCATCACCAATACCGCTTTTCCTAAAAATAATTAATAAGTAATTTAATATATTCACTCGCTTACGGCCTTTTGGAATTCGAATGCGTTATTAAGACAGCATACTTGAATGAGTATTTCTTTGGCGTTACGGTTTCAGTTAGTTGACCTCTCCGTAAAACACTTTCTAGTTCGAAATGCAAAAAATATAACCTAAATGCTAAGAAAATAAAATATAATTAGGAAAAAAATTTAAACTTTCATAATTATAATTTGACGTTTAGATCCTTTGTTTTACAAGGAGAAAAAATAGTTTTAAGTGAGAAATAATGAATAAAAGTCATAACTGATAATTAATTTCAGACATTAACTGTCTCTTTTGTTTAAAACTATCAATTTAGTTGAAATATAACTTGAAAAAATAAATTCATATTCATATAAAATCAGTTTAATGCAGTATTTTGCCTCAAGATCTTATTCAATTATCCATTTAACTTTGGTAATCCATAAAATTTCTTTTTGGAATGCCATGAATGGCAAGAATGTAAATGATGAGATTTTTTTAGACGCACACGAAAATTTAATTTTTTTGTTTGCTTGCATTTTTTGAGATTATTTTATTTATAGGGAACAAAACAATCTTCCTTTTTAGAAGAAATAATATCTCATTTAAGTAGTCTATGTTTATTTTGAGGCAACCATGAGGAAAAAGCAAAAGAAAGAAAGAAATTCTACTTTTATTCTGTTATAAATCGTGTATAAATGAATGTTTATCGTCAATAGCAACACAAAATATTCAGGAATTCAAAAATTGAGATTAGTCTAAATTAATTCACTCGCATCAGATTTTTTATGTAAATATGTGAGAATATAAATCAAACTGATTGGATTGATAAGTTGATAGAAGGAAAGAATGATACTAAAAAATTTCTATTTTCAAATGTGCTTCTTATTCGTTTAAATGTATAGTTAATAAAATCTTCAAATAATTTTTATTGAAAAATAAACAGAATCGTGGTTGTTTCTGATAACAAAATCTTTCTAAATAAGGTTAAACGATGATAAATTATGGGTTTAAACCCATTTTTGAAAATAATGAATTCATGACTTTTCTTCATTTATAAAAGATTTTAAATCTTTTATAAATAAAAAATAAACATGAAAAACTAAAATTTTGTAGAAATTAATCCGTTTAACGGATTAATTCTTACAAAATCCAGATCACGGATTTGACATTTCAACATATATAATTATAATATTAAGATCATATTTGTTTATATCTTTCAGTATTCTCATATAAATATCGTTAAAAATTTCATTTCATTTTCGAGTTTTGTTTTGTTTTTCTTTGAAGAAATATTTGGTTGCCAAAAAAAAAAAAAGAACTCAAGAATAAAAGTATTAAAATCAGTCTTTCGGAACGAACGAGTAGCATTTTCGAAACAGAAGGCATAAGAAAAATCAAATTGAAGGTTAAACCTCCAAAGGAAATGAAGTGAAGAACACGAAGAACTTCTGGTCAAAACTCGAAAGTCAAAAAGCGATTTTTAATGACATTTTGATTACAGAGGAGAAAAAAAAGTCGATAAAGAATCGAATCTCGGGTAATTTATAATAATATCTGAAGCACCTATACTTAATTTTCGATTCCCAAATAATTAAAAATTCATTCACTTTTTTGATATTTCCTACTTTTAAAAAGAAAGTAAGTTTGATTATTTTGATAATTTATTACCTTTTCCAATTATTCAACTACTCTCTCATTACTTCTATATAATTTTTATTAATTATATGTTTATCAAAAATGATATATTTCCTAATTCAATAGTGAATTAATTGCAGAATTATACAAATTGAAATCAAAGTAAATATCAATTGAGAATCCAAAAGAAATTTATAATTTTAAATGTAATCGGAAGAATTATTCAAAAGTTCACAAATAAATCGATTGCCTGATTTTTTAGAATGATCAATATTTCTATTAAAAAAATTTGGAAATTACTGTTATAGAAGAAACATTTCTCCAGAAGTAAAAGTACTTTTTGTCGAAGTAACAACCGGTTGTTGTATAAATTAGTTTAAAATTTATTTTCTTCATATATTATCTTGGCAATTTATCAATATTTTAACTTCTGCAATTGTGCTAGGGGACCTTTGTATAACTTTTATATTATTCAACCGGAATGGCATGTGTCCTGCCATTTATCTTATATTTAATCTTTACGGTTTATTTCCCTTGTCATCAACAAAAATGTAACATTTTTGAGCTGAAAACACATCCATCGATACTCAGAACTGCAGTTAACAAGCCATTTGAAAATAACTTAAAGAATTGTTATTGTTTCCTTATTGAAAATTGACTTAAAAGCACGATGGGCCTTGGAGAAAGAAAACAAATTTGATGGTTTCAAAAGTATTATACAGCATTGGCTATCCTTAGAAAATGGAAGTCACTATCACAAACTTTCGTCAAAAGTATACAGTTTTGACTAATTCACATATTGAACATGCGAGATTCACACTCTATTGTGCTCACAATGTGGCTTCAAGAATCTTCCAAAAATGTACAATCAGAGAGACATTTCTTATAATTAAATGTTTGAAAGAATAAATATAATCAGGGAAGAACGGTGAATGAAAACATGAGTAAGATAATTTATATGGATTCTAATGTTAATTAAATATCATTTGTCAGTTCAAGAAGAATTTTCCTACAAAGAACCCAAAAATGTACACTATAAACCATATTTTAATCTGGATCAATCACTATTAAACGTCGGAGATTTCGGACCATGTTAATTTGTAAATCTCCTCCTCCCTTTGTCTCGGAATATGGTTTAGTTATATTAAGAACCCATTTTGAAGAATCAATAGAGCTGTTTGGGGGGGGGGGGGTCTAGTAATTTTAAGCCGCGATCAGATGACGAGGACGACACCTGCCCCATCTTCCCTCACCAAACTTCCGTACCAAGAAGATGGAGGAAAGGGGGGCAGTCCAACAGTCCAACTTTATCACCAACTTTATCAAAACATTATACAGTCCAACTTTATCACGAAATTTGAAGTCGTTGCCAATGAGTTGCTAAATCGCCAACTATAGCACTCCGGCAATGGTGTAATCCGTTGATCTTTTTCGCCAAATTTAAATCCGTCACCAATGAGTTACTAAACCGTTGGCGAAAACGGTATAATACGTAAGTACCAATTTAGCTTCAACAGATTTGACATGCGCCAAATGATAGTTTTTCAGTGGAATTGAACCACGGTGGCCTGGTGTTAAGGTCTGGGCTCGGTTCGAGACCCGATTCCCACCGAAAATCCATCGTGTACAGGGAGTTTGTTGCTTGTTATCCAATCCATCAGGGTCAAACGTCATTCTGCTGGTGTGGTGTGGAGAGGTGACTGCCAGCTCAGGTGTCGTTCTCGTTCAAAATTGCGAGGACCGTCTCCAAATAGCCCTTGTGTTGGTTTGCAATGGGGCATTAATATAACAAAACTAAACATCGGTGGAATCTGGTCTCAAACTTGGAACCGTCCCGTTCCAAACCTGAGACTTTGCAACCAAGCCGATATGACCTCCACCGTGTGTCAGAAAATTCATCGTAAGAGGAGAGGAATTAACTAAAGAATGTTTTCACGCTTTATTGAAGAGATAACATAAAATGTAATATTTATAGAGGCCACATGCACTGTTATTCTTTTACACAAACGTAGCGTTTAAATGGATTATGTTGCATATCAGTTATGAATGTGTTATGAAATTCACCTTGAGCCCATCTCCGAAACAGAGGGAAATGAATTTAACAATTCTCATCAGATAAGCCGAATGCCTTTGGGATATTTCCATGCATCTCACACTCGAATATGCTAAAATGAAGAATCTTAAAGAAAACAAGCGAGCTCAAGATATGCAGCAAAACCGTCTTCTATCTCATTTTGGAGGTCACACCGCCAGGCAAGTTATGCGATGTTTAGATTTTTTTGTTCTGACACAGATCGGAGATAAGCAATCTTGAGACGAGATCCAAGTAATCTTATACAATGCGGCTGTAATATTTTGGGAACAAAATGGTTCAGGTTTATCAAATATAAAACGAAAATTGATGGAAGCAAGCCACAAAATGAAAACAGAATTCCGAACTAACGCAATCGTAAACTCGGCGATTTTGATCTTACAAAAACACCACCTGAGGTAAAATGGAAGCAGAGTGAATGGAAAAATAAAACATTCTTGAAAAAATCTATATTTAGAAGTGCTTGTCTAGCTCAGAATTGCGTTTTTGAAAATGGATTGATGTTTTATATGATTTCTCAGATTCGAATTATGATATTTTAAACTAATTCTTCTAGAACTCTTTCAGAAATTAATTTGGATATTAATTTTGTAATGACAATATTTAGAAGTTAGAATATTATCTGTTAGCTGTATGATGAAAAAAGACAGTAACGCTCGACGTGCAGATATATTATACCTAGAGCTACTAAATTACTTTTGAGACGGCGTCCTTTCACAAAGATAGCGCGTATTCCTCGTGATCTGGGAGTCCCGGGTTCGATTCCCGGTCGGGGGATGATTCTTCTTCTGTGTGCTAGCTTTGAGGTGTATGAATGTGCTCACCTATAAAGAGGGGCTGTGCACGCGAATGTGTTGAGTGGGTAGCTAAGACGTACTCTTGGCCATAGGTGACGCTACTTGAAATAAGAGACGCATCCTCGGTTTAAAATCGCTGACTATCTCAGCGAGCTTGTCCATGGCAAGTGCCGCTAGTAACAACAACAAATTACTTAAGACGTTGAGTTATATGTGGGTTAGTAATTCGCTAATATAAAGCTTTTCAAAATTTTAATGTGATTTTTAATTAAAAATTAACAAAAATTTTAACGGTGTTTCTTTAATAACTTATATGCGTATTATGGCACTAAAACAATTTTTAAACCCCTTTAAGAATTAAAAGGGTTTAAATTCACAAATTAAAGTGATTGAACTTTTAATTGATAGTAAAGTTATTTCAGTACATTTACTCTCACATTTTAATAAATATCTAAAAATCTTTTCTTTTACTGCTTCGAAAAGAGCAAATTAGTCAGGATTTATTAATACTTAATTTCTAAAAAAAATAAAGATTAGCAATGCTCTAATTTGAAACATTATTACGTTTTAAGTTTGTTTCGTCTTTTATTTAATGTTTGATAATATAAACAGGATTACAGGCATACAAAAACTAGATTTAATATAAATCCAGTAACTAAAACATAGAAAAATATTAAAAACATACTTTAATATCTTGAAATTAAGAAAAATAGTACTATTTAGAGGTTATTTTTTAAAGTTTAGGGAAATATGAAGATGATTTATGTGTAATAATATATTCCAAAGCTATGTGTAATAATATATTGTAATTATTTTTCCAAAGCTATGGAAAAATAATTGCAAGCCAAATATGATTGCTCTAGATCTAAGAGAACTTATTTTTTAATTCTTCATATATATCTCAATTTACAAATAGCAATCTAACTTAATAATATTATCTTGTTGAAAACTATTTTAAAGATTCAAAAAATATTATAAAGTTATGAATGATATATTTTATGATTAATTTTATTTCTTTTCAATCTAAAAAATTCGTGTTCATTAATTATAATAAGGCTGACCGTACTTTATATAAAAAAACTAAAAAGAAAAGTCCCCAGGAATTATTTATTTTTAAAATTGAGTTTTATTCAGAATTTAATAATTATAAACTATTCTTCACTTATTTTTTAAAAGAAGAGGAAATATATGTATGATTTACTTTAAATATGGAATAAAGCATAGAATATCTCTGTGAACAAATCAAATTACATTGAGTTGCGTTGAGTTTTTATAGGATATCGAAAATAATATTTATAATTTCATACACAGCTTTATATTATGTAAGCCGCAGCTATGCCAAAAAGAATTGCTATAAATTGTCCAAAACAATAAATACTTTGACAATTTACCACAATACAAAAAGTTAAACAAAATATATATAAAACTGCGGTTTTCTTTTAGTAGAATCTAACAATAAAAATATCTCTCGCTATTACTCTTGCCGGAAGTAGCAAGAAAAGGTCAGAACAAAAAACAATAAATTTTTTTCTATGAAATATAAAGAAAAATAGCTTCCCAACATCTTATTTTCAGATATCTATTTGTATGACAAAACATAGGAAACCTCAGCACATCTCTGCACTGATGTTCTCTCACGATTTTTCGGGCATTTCAAAATACCTTGACCTTTGCGTCGCAACCTTCCCAGTGCAAACCTAACTCACGCTGAGAAAAATAAAAAATAAATAAAAACCAAACGGAACTAACGCTGGTAGAAGCCCGCGTTTATCCACTTTGCGTTCACCGAACTTAACTCTTGATGACTAGCAGCGCCTCCCATGTCCACTCTCTAAAGCTCTCTTCTTCCTACTTAATAGCACATCTTAACTTTTATTTTTCTCTACTGCCAGCAATTTGTGTTCTTTTTTTCCCATCGTGCCTCGTGGAAAAGCTGGTTTCTGCTCTCTTCAGGGGAAAATAGTGATTTAACCTATTATACTTGGGACCCAAGTTCTGAGGTAAGGGCAAGGACTTCTTGATGGAAGCGATTACTGCTGGAAGAGGTACGAGTGACAACCGTGCTTGTCAGGCTCTTGGGTTAACTGACCGACATTTCTCTGGACCTTCCGGTTGGTTTACGTTCGCTAATTGTTGCCCGGTGCCGTTAAATTGCCCAAGGATGAAAACACCAGTTTAACAGGTGAATCTGCGATTTAGACGATATCTGCGATCATAAATAGTTATTAAAAACATACACATGCACATGCTCAGATTGCATTGTTAATGTGAGTAATTTTAAGTAAAGTTTTACAAAAAAATTTACAGAGCCTTCTTCTCTTTATTTTATTTTTCATATATTAACATATTTTGTTAAGACATTATTTTTTTAATCACCATGTTCACATATTCTTAAATGTATAGACCGATAATTAGCCAAATTTCTGTCTGACTGGGTTCAGAATATAAGTTTTTATTATTAAAATGCATCATAGTGGAGTAAAGTAATCTGATTGATTTGAGGTAACCAAGTAAATTGAGCTCTGGAACAATTATTAAAAAATTCACAAGAAAAACTTCATTTATCTAAGAAGTTGCATTTTTTAATTATAGTTTTCTGATACTCTCAAATATACAGAACAACAGATAGTTAACTCTTTGATGTATTCGAATCACAATTTGGCATAAGTTTTCAGTTTTTTGAAGTCGAATCTGTATATTTCATTTCACCCAATTTGCTGTTTTTGACCTACAATGTTTTATGAATAGCCAAACTTCCCATTGACAGAATTTTTAAAAATTTAAAAGAAATTTGTAAAAATGCTTATTAGAAAACAGGCAAAAATCTATTTTTATAGCTCATTGCTTTTTTGGAGCTAACACTTTAACATAAGTCCAACATTGTTTTTAAAAAAACAATAATAATTCAATAGAAAATGATTTCGTTTTGTCGTCTTTTAAATTTCCATTTTATAAAACTCATAATCGTTAATCCTGTTGCTTGAGTGATAAAATAAATCTAATAAATGCGATTCGTCTTATCAAATTAATTTAGAGATATCTACGAACAATTCTTTTTATCAGCAATTTTTTCAGGAATCTCCTGCGTTTTTTATAGAATGTAAAATATGATAACGCTTTATCTCAATCTGATGAAAGTTGCATATTTGACAAAGGAAAAATTTTATACAGACAAAATTGATTACAGCTTCACTTAGAAAAAAAATAGTTAGTGCATTTTTAACAATTCTATTGCCAAATAAGAAACCCTCAGATGAACTTATTTCTCTGAAACAAAAAATATATTAGTTATATTATTTCGTTTTATACAAATCTCAAGTTAAGCTTACATCAGTAAATAGAAATAAATAAATTTTCATATTCTTGCTAGCCAACATTTGCGGCCAGCTGGCTGGCTAGCAATATTTGTTTGTTTAATTTCAAATATATTTATCATGCACAGTTTGAGTTTCTTAAAAACTTCAATAAAGTATTTTAGCATCAAATTGTTATAACTGAAAAGGCTATTATTTTAACCACTTAACAGTTTAGTTTTCTTTACTATCAAATAAGGTGACACCTTCTACTTTTGGAATATTTTCTTATTTTGATTCCAATGGAAATCCATTGAATACTTGACTTATCTACGTATTCGAAGTCATATTACTATTGAATTATAATTGTTATGAAAGGCTTATTATTTATTTACAACTATCAAAATTCGATAAATTGATGCACGTACAGTATACGGGCAAACCGGTTAAGGGGTAAATAAATTTACATTTGTTCTGTTTATAATGTATATGAACTTTTAATGAGATCAAGTCCCACGTTAAACAGTGCAAATGTAATTTCAATGGCCACTCTGAAATTTCACGTTGTCTTCCATTATATTGTTACTTAACTTATTTATTTATCAAGTAAACTGTGTAAATGATATACGGAATTTTTTTGTGAGCTTTCAAAAAGTCATTTAATTTCATTTCTTTCATTTCATTAAATTTCTAATGAAAATTTTTATATGTTTAATGAAATAATGACAACTGTATGAATTTCATAATAATAATATAACGTTGAAAATTATGCAAAAAAATTTTATTGTAAAAAATATCAAAATTCAAAAAAATTGCTCAACAATTAAATTGGTATTATTTGATATTTTTAAAATTTAAAAAAGTATAAAAGTCTTTTCTGTCTACTAAAAAAATTATCCCCAAAAAAGCCAAAAACTCAATAAATTATTCTTATTTTAAATTAATTAAAATTTCAAAAAGAAATAGTTATGATATGTACCTTTTCACCCATAAAAAATGCACATAATACATCCGTAATTCAAATCAAAGTTAAATCAACCAAATTATATTTTTAAGAGAAAAATGTTTGACACATGCAAAGACATTCAATTGTGAAATTCAAAAGTATAAAGTTGCTGTTGTTTTCGCAATTTATTTACATATTTCTAAAGTATTTATTTTAGCGGCAACATAATATTTCCCAAAATTCAATGTAGCATGAAAAAAATTGTTTAATTATAATTCATTCATTTCGAAAACTCATTATAGATTTCCGAGATAAGATGTAATTAAAAATATGCAAGCTTCTATAATAAAACTACATTCCTTTAAAAATGCATTTTAATAAATTTCTCATGAAAAATTTAGCCATAAGAAGTTGAAAAGAACCTTAACAAAAATTTATTTTATTTTCCGAGTTAAAAAATAAGCAAGACATGTATTTAACATCCAGTGAACATATACCACCAAAATTTTCCATCGTCTCGTACCAAAAAATTTCTTCTTCCGTTTTTCCAATTCTCACCAAAAAATAAAATATCGTCTGTCGTTTGAGGAAAAATCAATATCAAGTTCCCAAAATAAAATAAAAAAGGGAATCACAATGACTTCTTCAAATTCACCTGCTAATAAGATATTCACGCAACTGTAATAAATCCTCTACTCAAACAAAACAAAACTAAATGAAATGCTTGCATCTCAAGTAGATGTTCACACTTGAAGAACTTCTGATTGAATGGGAGAAAGTGAAAACCACACAAGCGTATGCCTTTTTCCACTCAGCTGATTTTATGGGCGATAAATAAAAAATGCAAACATGAATAAATTTGGGTTCAGATCACCAACAAGTAAATTTTGAGTGTTAAGTACTTTTCTTGACTATAAGCCAAATGTTTCTTTTTTTAAACAATAAGTATAGTTTAAATTTGCTTATTTTATTCGGTGGTACCTTATCACATTGCCAGAATTCAATATCATTTTCATCATTAACATTCACCAGAATTTTAGAGATAAATATAAGGAGCCTAAAAGTGGAATAAGAGCTTTCTAGCATAAATATTACAATTTAGGATTCATAATTATTTCTTTATGAATTTATGAATTATTAATAAACTGAAAATAATACATGGCATTTTGGCACGTGATAATTATTTAAAAATTTATATATATATTAAATATTAATAAAAGGAAATTTTCTCAAAATGTAAATAAAATTGTTTCTCAATATAAATACTAATTTTTTTCAAAGATGTTGAATACAAATTTGAAAAAAATTAATCAAGCTAACATATTAAATATAAATTTGGCAAATAGTAGTATATCATTTTCTACAATTTTTTTCAAATGATTTTTTAAGATTTTCATAATATTATTATTTTGAAGATATATAAAAAAAACTTTCAAACAAAATATATGGGGTGGTTGCTCTGTATTATTTAATCCAGAATTCAACAGTGAAAAATTTTGAATGTTATGTTTAATAACAGCATATTTCTTGGATTTTTATTCTACATGTTTCATGTATTACAGAATTTGTACAGAACTCATGCAAAATTGAGAATTCTACCACTACAACTAGCATTTCACATTTATATGCTTATATTGATTTGAAATCCGATGTTCAACTTCAATAATGCAATTTTTAGGAATCGTATCGGTTAAAAATAATTCCAACTTTAAAAAAAAAACATATGATTTAAATACTTCTCTTATCTTTACTGAGGAAATTTGAAATATATAAATGTATAAAAATCTCTTTTTTTACTGTATGTTATATTTCTACTCATTTTCATCACAAACTGATCAGGAACGGTCTACGTACGTTCTAGAAACGAGTATGTCACGAGGTGTAGTAATATATCATCACAACGTATAGTTAGATATCAGAATATTTGTGCTTTTAGTTAGTGGTTGAGGTTACATTTTTTTAATGTCTCCAGGCCTTCTACTAAACTTCACTTTGAAACCAAAGGGACGATTTATTATGAAATTCGTGGGACCAGTTGCCATTCATTAAATAATCATAACTGTATCTAAATGAATAATAATATGCTTGAAAATATCCGTTTTTTGTTTTAAAGCGATGCATTTATAAATATTTTCTTTATAAATATATATAAACGCTTATTTATTATAAATAAATACAAAAAGATGATTGAAAAATTAATCAAATTATTAAGACTTATTGCAATATCAAATTCTTCACATGGGTTCAAGCTTTTTATTATTAAAAAAAGAATCTATTTAAGTACGAATTTTGATGAGAATACGCAGCAATTTTTCTTGTAGTAATTAATGAAACCTTTTCACTATATCTAAACTATTAAATATATCATTCGTATTTTTAGTATATTTACAAAAATAAATGCATTTTTTTTTCGTTGAGACACAACTTGATAAAAAAATTATTTTTATTAATTTTTTCATGGAAGTAATTTTTAAAAAAAAAATATTTAATTATTAATAGAGAATTATAACAGATAAATAGACAAATAAAGAAATTAATGCAACAAAATTCTCTGGTTTTTTTAATAATATATTGTTTTTATTGAGGAATAAATATATTTCTAAAGACATTAAAATAATTTTTCGAAAATTGAAGAAAATATATTATCATATAATAAACATTCATCTGTAATTCCTAAAAATTTGATTTAAAAAATATCTTTTCCGTTTCATCCATTTCATTTTGATGCTAAACGAATTCAATTCTAACCTTTAAGACTGCTGACTTATGGAAGAAAAATGATAATGTTATTTGATGTTACGTTTGTTTGTCTAAAATGGAACTAAATCTGACAAATATGCAAATCTAACTAATGAGCAAATGACACGATTTTCCTGAATTCTGTTGAATAATTCAGCACATAAAAAAAACAGTAAAATAAGAAAAAAAACGTATCGTTTGCTCATGCAAATCTTTTGGAATGAATACTCAGTTCGCTTAAGTAAAAGTCACAGTTAAAATGGATTTCAAACTTAAATAGTAATTTAACACTATTTATCTTTCTCAGCTGTAAAAAAATGGTATGACATTCCTTAATTACTAACATTTTACTGTAGAAAGAAAAAAAGTCGTAAGAAATATTTGAAGAAGTGGAGGAAAAATTGACTAAAATAAAGAATTTCTCTCATGCTTACCTAGAATACATTTTTTTCTTTTCAAATCTCTTATTGCAAACTCAGATTTTTACTAATGTTCGTGATGTTTCATGTAGCATAATAAAAAAAGTGACAAAAGCAATTTTTAATATACTCTATTCCAAGTACAAAATATTTTATGAATGGAAGGGAATTAAAAGTTTAAATTCACTCATGTTTATTTACAATTCTGTAAATTAATCTGATATATTAAAATACCTTTTAGTTCTTTCAAAGTCAGAGATTAATAAAGTTTGCTTTTTTTAATATAAATTTATTTCCTGATTTATTTTATTATTTTGATTTTTTGTAGGTGATATTTTCATGCTCATGAAATGTACTCATACATTTTATATAATATGTCTTATTTAAATAGTTATATTTTTTCAATGAAAAAATATATTCTCTCTATACATTCTTTGTTCTCTATATGTATTTTTGCACTCATAAGAACTAATGTTCTTTACATAATTCCAAAATAAGTTTAGAGGTTTACAAAAAAATATTTGAGATAACATTCCCCACAAAATGCAAGTGATTGACCGTGTTGTTAACTTCAACTCCTCCCGGCCAGCTGGTTGGAAAACGAAATGACTTTCTCATTCAGCCAATTGCATTCAATTCACCACATTCAACTCTATTTGTTCCATGAAGAATAAAAAAAGAATATGTTTTGTCCCATGAGATTTTATGCAGCTTCCTCTTGCGTATCTAACGAAATAAACTTTACGAATTCAAAAAACACCAAATGACGAATTACTAAGAATTATTTTTATTCGTCGTGAAGGACTTCGTGACAAACTCAAAGGCAGCAGACGATAAATAAAAACGATGCAAATTGATTTGATGTTCGTCGTTCGTGTAGCTATGTCATGACAGAAGGCAATTTCTTTCAGAACAAAGCAATGACAAATATTTCAAGAAATATTAAATGCTACAATACTAACAGCAAATTGCCGAAATACTTCCTATTCTTGGGAATAACGTGGTAAGTATTATGCATTTGTTACAAAGTAAAAACTTCTCTTTGAAATTCTATTAGAAATTTTCGCAACTACATTTTTTTTCTTTTTCTAGATGTTTACATACCGAAAAATGGGACCATTTTGTCAAATTTTTCTTTTAAATTATGTTTGGTTCTTTGCTAAGTTCTTGAATCAAATGATAAAGTTTTAGCTGATTTATCGTATAGAGATAACAGCTAACATCGTATAGAGATAAAATTTTTGTAAGTTTTAACACTTGATAAGTTTTAATGAGTGCTTTTGTTTTCAACGTGTTGAACAAGCGTTTATTGGTATTCAACTTATATGAATTAACTCGTACAAAAGTAAACTAAATACTTTTTAAAATCCGCATATAATCTATTTCATAATTACTTTTAGATTTAAATTTTATGTTACATTAAAGTTTAATAATAAAACCCAACAAATGTACCCAAAACTCTGAGTAAAATTGGGATAATATAACTATTTTCAAATCTCATCTTTTCCTTAATTCTTGCATATTTTTCCAAATAATTTTTTTCTGTGTTTGATTTATATATATTTCTGATCTCAAGACGTATCATATCAAAGTTGAGGCGTAAACAACACAATTATGATGATTTATTGCAATTTGTTGAGTCTAATAAAAAAATGGAAAAGCAATTGAAAATTATTAAATTCCCGAAGAATTATTGAGAATAAAAGTCAAATGTTTCCATTCGAATAAATCAAGGAGTAAAACTTTCTTAATAAGAGATATGAGATCCTTGAAAAAGTCTTGTCTGATACCGCTTGATACTCGTCATGAATGATTTCTTATACTCTTTGTGGAGATATATTTTATTATTTTACGTTTGATAGGAAAAGTCTAATCTTTTCAAATACTTCCCCGGCAAATCAAATTGCAGGTGACACATAAATGAAAGAACCAGTGGAGATGCATCTGATTGAGGATTTTCTTGAAATGACATCTCTGGCAAAACATAAAGAAATGCTGTAAGTTGACGTGAATCAAAAGATTGATAGCCCGATTCTTCAAAACTAAAACTTGGAATGTTTGTCGTGATCAAATTCTTGGGGGAAAATAATGTCTAGCATTTTATTGATTAACTTATTGATGGAGAAATAGAAGTTTGAGGTATTATGACTTCGTACGAATGAGAAAAAAAACTATTAGAAAAAGAGAATGCATAAATAGCTAAGAAAATTTTTCTGATTATTTTTGGAGGGTTTTAACGCAATTGATGCAGTTTCCTCTATTTCCATAATAGTTTGACAGTGTTGAATATTATTTTTTAACACATACATGTTTACTTCAATTGTCATGTTTGTAAAACTTGTTACTAAAATTGTCATGGAATGAAAATTAGTATTTGAGATAATTGATTTATGATGTTTTAAAAGACTTTTATACATTGTTAATTTACAAAGCAGTTAAAAGAAGAGAAAAATTTGGCTAAGTTTTTCTGTTTCATTGTAAAGATCGACAAAAACATTTATTCTCCCTAGATTAAAATTGGGAAATTAGGAGTTTAGTAATTTTTGGATTTCACTGATCTAAGTAAACAAAATAAGTAATTTATAAAGGGAGAAAGTACTTTTCTAAAAGTAGCTAAATAGAAATTAAATTTGTCTTCTGTAAAAAAAGGAGAGGTAGTTTTAAAAGATGTTATAATAAAAAAACATGTAAATTAATCAAAATGAGTCATGTTCGTGGGCAATTAATTTTTAATAATTTATAGTTTTTATGATAAACATTGAGATACTATGAGCAGGTTTTTAAACAATTATGATAGTTTTCGTGATACACAAGACAGATAACAATAAAAATAACAACGAATGATTATCTTAATAAAACCAATTTACGAATAGCATATATCATATTACTGGCAATATATCAAATCACGTAGGGTTTTTTAATAACTTTTGTATAGATGGCCTTTTAAAACAACAAGAAAAAGTTAACTCTTTTTGTCTATTTTTTAATATAGTTTCTTCATTTTTACCTGTCTTTTAAGAGTACGTATTGTTACATATTGCATGGGCAAAACACAGTTTTCTCTCATTATAAGATCTTCTTTAGCTATTTAAATAATGCGCGTGAAATATTAATAAAAATGATTAATGGAACTCTTCAGAGAAACAGGATTGTTAAAGAAAAGTAATTTTCAAGGTCAATATCACCTTGATAAATGTGAATTCTAAATTCAACATCCTACATAACACCAAAAGTGAATCTTATTTTAAGGTGGAGAACACCCACATTTCTTCATTGGTATTCTAGTTTCATATTAAGATGTAAAATTAGAAAAAAACACTAATGGATGATAAAAATGCTAAGTAAACACCTTCATGCAAAATAAAATTTTTCTTTAATATTTTAGATATAATATCTGCCAAACTAAATCATCGTTTGTATTATAAAAAAAGCATCTGATTAATTCCAGTATTTAATAATATCCTCCGCCATTTTCATAAATTATAGAAGATCTTCAATAACTCAGATAATGTTAAACAAATGAATTTAAAAAAAAAGAAGAATGAATGCTACGTCCGCAAATTTTAAGTTATCATGTGAGAACATTATTTTTAAGTCATTATTTATCTTAATTAATTTAAGTAGTTTAAATTAGTTTGAAAAAAGCAATACTGGTAAAAGCAGGTTAACCTTTTAAAAATCATCTGCTTTCAAAGAAGCATACATAATAATAATAACACAATACTGGCAAAGGTAGGTAAAAAAATATATGTGATTAAAAATGATGATGAATATGGTCATTTTTGTTTCATTTATTGCCAACGCGATTTCGAGATTTAATTATTCAAAACCCCTAATTAAACATCATCTTCTCACATGGTAAAAATATTCGAAAAGAGGATGAAAATTTACAGAAATTAGATAAACAATCTTTACAAAATACAGAGGTTCAGATCAGGTTCTTTAAAAATCAACATCAATGTTTCACTCGCTATACATATATCCAACGACCGTAAATTACTGCACTCTTTCATAATCTGATTATATGTGTCGCTTTTAATTATCCTTCCCCAAATTTACACTAAACAGAGCAACCTACATTCTGGAAGTCGACGCAACAACATAATACCCCATTTACGAACAATCGCTTTGAATTTTCTTCCGTTTTCAGCATTAATTACCGATGCGAACAATGTAAATATTTAAGTTGTCTCTTAATAAGATTACATCTTTACACAGACCAGGGCAAAAGAAAATAAAAGGCATAAATTACTGCATTTGGTATTTTCGATTACAGTTTGTTATCCGGCACGCCTAGTGTGGATTTTTAGACTTCCTCGTTATTATAACGTCATAACAAATTATTGCTTGTAATTATGGGATTAAATATATTACGATTAACAATCATTGGAATTAATTTGTTTCACAAAGATAGATATTAATATAATAACACAATGAAATATTATGATCTTTCTTATACATGATTCTGTATCGAAGCTAATATGGTTCGACAAATGAAATCTAATTTTGAGCAAACATTCAGTAATCATTGAGACAAATTATAAATTGCGATAATTAGAACTATGATATCCCACATTTAATGAAGTTGTTATATTTATATGTATCTTCATGAATTTTTAAAGAACAAATAAATATTTAGAAAAAAATGTATTTATCGAAGCAATTATTATGCAAACGATTTTCTGTGTTAATACATAGTTCAGTTAAAATGTCTTTATTAATTATAGTTACTTAATTTTTGACGCTTATATACGACACTCTTAAGAATTTTTTACTTTCTCTGAAACAAATATATAAGGATAAAGAATTATAATTCTAATTGTTATTTATTCACTTTTAAAAAATGAATTTCTACGATTTAGTATTTCTAAATCATGAAAGAATATTTCTGGAATTATGGATTAAGTATTGAATTATGAATTATTATTGAATTGTGTATACTTATAAATGCATAACTCAAACACGCACTAGATTATATGGATGAAATATAAGGTCTTGACATTCAAATCAGATTTATACAAAATTTCAGCAAATTTAATAATGGATAATAATAAATAATAATAATAATATAAATCGAAATTAAATTTAACCCTTAGTAGCCTGATTCACGAAAGTGATTTATTTTTAATATTACTGTGTTTGCTTGAGGGTCTAGGTGAAGGAAAAAATAGCTAAAAAATATCACAATATTTATTTTACATATTCATTTAGAAAAAAAACAGGTATCAATTTTGATACTTCAGGCATTAACGCCATAAAGAAATCAGATATACCTATACATGAAATAATGCGAAACATTGATTGTTTTTATTATCGCATAACGACACTACCTTATATTCACTTACCTCAAAAGTATTTATATTCTTCAGAAAAAGAAAATATATCAAATTTGTATTCAACAAAACTTTTAGTAAAATGTGTTTACTTGTTCACTTTGCCGCGCGAGTAATATGTCATAGATAAAATAAAACAATAATGACATTTGATTTTTTTTAATTTCGTTGGAAAGAATATTATACAACAGTAAAATACGTACAGCCAACCTATAAAAAAAACTAATAGTAATGTGAACATTCGGTTTAAAAGATTGGTATCAAAATTGAAACTCTAGGTTATTAAGGGTTAACTGTCTGCGCATGCAAAATATAACAAGTAATATAAAAAAATTAAGTCAATTTCTACTTAGGTCATCAAGAAAATTTTATTTTAGTTACTTTTTATTAAATAACTACAAATGTTGTAGTTATTCTCCTGTTCCTCTTTACAACGGAAGGAGGGTTACAGTAGTTTCTGAGGGATTAGACCCCTGAGCCCCCGGGGGCAGAAGTCTAACTTCTTGCTCACACACGTCTTAAATCCTTTTTTCATTCATGCCTTTCATTCATCCACAGATTGTAATTTAGATCTCAAACAGAGAACGATCACCTCTGACCCAGTACCCCCAGAGGTATTAATCTCGGCATGCAGGACTTTGTGACCATAGCAGGTATAACGTCCACTATATGCACACACGAAAAGCCTTCGGCCAAAATTTTTTATTTTAGTTACTCTTTATTAAATAATTACAATTAATATAAATATGTACAGAAGCATGAAAGAGTCACAATATTAAGCGACAAAGTAGAAAACGAATTTCTTGGCAATTTTCCATTCTCCTTTCTATACATGGTTTTCGACCTCGCAACCCAAGGGATGGGAATCCAACATCATACCAAACAGACTATGCCGGCCTAGTGATTACAATTACTATAAATAATTAATCAAAAAATTATACTAGTACTGAATTTTCAACGCCAATTAAGGATTTAAGGGGCAACGCAAAATGCTGGATTTTTCTACACCAGTTGGAGAAAGCAATACAGATTTGAAATTTCTAATTTTTTATGTTCTGTATTATTTTTATACTAAAGTACTTCAAAATGAATCCGAAAAATCGATTAATTAACAATGTATAATTTTAAATGCCTTAAACACAAAGAAAATAAACAGAATCGTTTGAAATAATAAGCCAAAAACATGTTAAGCCTAACCTCAACGGCGTAGGAAAAAAACAAACTGAATTCGTTACTTATTTGGAAGAAATGAAAATTTTTTGGCGATAAAGTTAGTTTTTATTTAATTTATAAAAAAATGATGAATTATTATTTGAAAAATCTGCATTAACATCAAATGTCATTAAAGTAAGTTTTAAAAAATTTACTTCAACTTGAGTGGATGAATAAAAAGTATTTTATTAAGGATTGAAAATTTGAGCAAGATATATATATGTGTATAGGGAGAGGGTGAGCTAATAGTAGGAATTGAATAAAAAAAGAATAAAATCAACTTTTTCGTTTAATGATTTTTGAAACTAAATTCCTAATATATTTTTTTATTTTATTTATGTAATTTTTTTACAGCAAAACTAAGCAGAGTAAACAAAAAACTCCATAAAGTTGGATGCAGATTGTTTTATTCTAAATTCGTGCTGTGCAAGAAAGCTTTTCCAATTTCTTCGCAAAACACGATCGGCCTTGTCTGCAATCGACAAACTCTGTTGAGAAATTCTTCCATTAAGAAGCAATGGATCGAAGAATGTGCACTCTCTATGTACCCAGCTTTGACTGTGTGTATTTGGAAGACCGCAAGTAATCATGTCCAAAGGATGTGCTTTTAATTCCCGTTGCGTCAGCTGCACATACCGCGTAATTACGTCATTCAAGAAATTTTATCGTTCTTCAACTCACATGGTACTCAACACTACAGAAACAACTAAGTTACTATTTTAAGAATTACGATTACTGTCAAAATTGTCATCTGGAATGATACTAGATAATAATTCTGATACAGAAATTCTTTAATCTTTTTCAGAAAAAATCCCAATGACTGATATTAAAATAAAAATTAATTGCATATCCAAAATCGAAACCAAAATTGAGATTACCATCCTAAATTTAAAAAACAACACAAATAAACTGTTTTGTTTTGAATAAGACACACTGTATAAATGGTCTTGGGAATTTTAATGTAGTTATAATGCAATAATAACTCCATATTGGTTCATCTAGTTATAACGGTGGTGTTTTTGTTGTTGTTACAAACTGAATTTGCCATCGACAAGCGCATTAACGGTCGTCAGTGATTTTAAGCCGAATGAGCGTCTCTTGTTTCTGAAGTAGCGCCAACTTGGGACAAGAGTACGACTTAACTACACACTCATCACATTTGCTTGAGTAGTTCCTTCTTACGGGGAAGGGGCACATTTACATAACTCACAGACAGTACACAGAAGAACAACCATTCGAAACCTAACCGGGACTCGAACCCTGGACACCCAGATCAGGAGGAAGACGCGCTACCTCTGTGCCAGGATCGTAATGATGCATAAGGCATTTTTTAATACAACTTTAAAATACTGATATTTCAAAACTTAAATGCTTAGTTGTTTTATTTTTATTAACACTTCTGACTTTTAAAGCACATTAAAACCGTCAAAAATTACGAATTTTGAACAAATCTTTCTAATTTGGTTCTCTTTGGATTTCAAAGGCGTGTTTTAAAAATTTCATATCTATCTATATGTAAAACCCAATAACTAAAAATCGAAACAGGAGGAAGTTCTCTGTAGTCTGTACTACAGAGAACATACATAATGTTGTACACATATTTAGTAATATAAAAATTTTGATGATTTTTTCGTGTTTGAAATGTTTTTGTCACTCTGATTCTGAAAACAATAACTCTATAACACAATGAATTCGATATAAAAGATTCAAATGATCTTACTATTAAAGCTGTGAATTTGTATCCATTTTTAATGAAAATCAATTAAAGAGTTCTGTCGATCTGTTTATATCTTATTAATACATAAATGAGATAATTTATGAAGGTAACAGGCTAGAGGGTTAAATTTTAATAAACGCTATTTATTATAAAAATTGTCGACCTAATACATTTGACTTCAGATTCCATTCGTCATACGGTAAAATTTTCTAATTTACTTGTATCTCCATGTGTAAGTAAATATTGCAATTGTTGTAATAAAAAGCTAGATAAATGAAATATGGTATATAATTTTACACCGAATTATAGATCTATATCATATTTTGGATCTACTCAATCAAAAGGAAAAGGGAAGGAACATATTCAGTTCTTTTTATTCTATTTCGAAACAGCTAGGAATGTATCATATATATAAGCATATGGAAAATATGGGATGTATCCCCAATGATTGAACTTAAGCTTTTTTTCTCTTTACATAATATAAACAGCATTAAAATCTTCAAACAGGGCTATTCTTTAGTTTTGACTTTTCATGTCAAACTACTTATACTCATACTCAAGTGGCATAAAAATTACTTTAAAAAATCGACAAAGAGAAGCACATATTTAAATACAAAAAAAAGCTGTATGAATTTTTAAAATGTCACAACATGCATAGCAATTTATTTTAAACATTTCATCAATTTACAGTTTGTTTACGTGCTAATCACTTTAAAATTCCCCATGGTCTTCAAAAAGTCACGATCTTCTAAATTTTCCTACTTATATTTATTTCATCTTCCTGCTCCACTTTTGGAGGCTTCTTGACATTCTATGAATTCTTAATTAGAAGAAAATATGGAGATAACCTCACCTTGCCACCCCGTAAGATTAGAGAACTCAGCTTTCGGATCTAGGTCATTATCTCATTATTTTACAAAATTATACAAACGCGACTGAAAATTATATTTAATTGTCGTTGCGCATTTTGTTGAGAGACAAAATGCACGTAAGTGGAAGCGAAGTAGTTGTGCAAAAGGCAGAAATAGGAAAACTTGTCCTCTAAGTCAAACAGTCATTGACCAAGCTTTCTTCATGATTTTCCTTCAAGACATTCTCAATTCGCAAGGTCGTTCAGTATCTATTCATTCATTTTTTTCAGAGTTTTCTTAAATATATATGTTCTTCATATTATTAAAAAAACAATTCTATAGGAAGGATTTTCTCTTGAAAACGAGATTCTATTCTCCTTTTTCACAACAGATTATTGTCGCATTTTTTGAGAAATTCCTTGGTGATAATTTACATCAGATTTCAGGTTATAAACATAATTAAAGTCATCTTTCTTGTTCTCTAACTCCAACTGGATTCCAGATATAGACAAATTGGAAAACATAAACTCCGAAAATGATGTTAACAAAATATAGACCATAGTTAGAAACAATTAAGCTATAAAAAAAGAATTGATTTCATAGAACTCAAAATATCAATAAGGATACAAAACCTGAATAGCAAAACATTCACAGAATTCAAAATATCAATAAGGATACAAAACCTGAATAGCAAAACATTCACAGAATTCAAAATATCAATAAGCATAAAAAATTGAATAAAAAAGAATTCATAGAATACAATATATCAATAAGAATACAGAAACGGAGCAGAATAGAATACAAAATATCAATAAAGATACAGAAACGGAATAGAATAGAATACAAAATATCAATAAGAATAGATTGAAAAATATCTATAAGAATACAGAAATAGAATAGAACTAAATTCAAAATATCAGTACGGATATAGAAACAGTATAGAAGAGAATTCATAGAATTCAATATATTGATAATGATATCGAAACAGCACAGAAGAGAATTCAAAGAATTCAATACATTGATAATGATATAGAAACAGAAGAATACAAAATATTAACATTATAGCAACAAAATAGAAAATAATTCCAAAATAGTTTCAGTGCCGAACAATTCTATTATTCATATCGAATTTATTATTAATTTACAAAAAAATGAAATTTGCTGCCGGAAGGAAGGTTGTTTCCTTCCTTTTTTACTTGTTAAATTAATATGATGAATTTTGTACTTCATATTAAAAAACGATTATTAAGTATGTCTTCCTTGGCAGGATCTGCATCTAAAATTTTAAACAGATGTAAATATACGGTGACAATACCGTATACTAAATTTCATTTGCGTAGGTCAATGTGCTTTTGAGCAATCGCATTTCACACACATGCGCATATACAAATCCACAAATGGTCAAATTATTCGAACATATTATACAAAATTTGATACACATTTAAAATTCTAGTAATAAAACTATTTGCTAAATTTCGAAAATCGAACTTTTATCAGTTATCTTGTTTACATAAGCATGTATGTGTGAACAAACATTCTCTAGATAAAAAAAGATAGAAAAATAATACTAAAATTTTGGCTTAAAAGTCGTAGAACAATTTTTATGTTTTCATCTTTTAGTAAGTAATCTGTATGCGATAGATAGGCATAATTCCAAAAATAGATTATTCAGAACCAAGTATTAAACTTGGAAATTTATCAAAATTTCCAAGTCGATTTTTCTTTTTCTTTTTGCAGTTATTGTTCTTTCATTTTGTAGGCTTCGCACATAAAAAAGAAAAGGTGTGCTTTAGTCCTTTGCTTAGATTAGAAAGCTTACGAAAACTCGAACAGACTAATGATATAATCTAATCGTTTGCTTAGATTAGAAAGTTTATGAAGACTCAGGCAGACTAAAGGCATACCCAGTTTTGTTTTTATTTCGATCCATAAGATATTGAAGTTCCAATTTAATAATGAATTTGTGGTGATTAGAAGCCTTTAGACTTTTCGTACGACGAAAATGTATTTATATTCTTATCCGAGAGCAGAAAATATAGTATAATCAGTAAAACAATTCAGTAATGACTTAATAATTTTATTGAACAATTGTTAAAAATAAACTTGAAGTTTTTAGGCAGCATCTTAGAATTTCGTTTTATATATTTTGTCCACCAGAATAAATTTTCAAAATCTATAAACTAATAACTAATTTTATTTAATTTGAGATTATATTTTATTAATATGAGATTATATTCTAGAAAAAAAAATTCAGAATTCTTAAAAAACTATTTCTAGTATTGTTTTAACAAGAAGGAAATTTCAGGTGAAAAATAAATTTCTGCATTTGTAAATCATAAAAAGCAGCAAGTAAAATTTATAACCTTCATAGGTTAGTCACAACAAATGGCATTATTGAAAAAATAGTAAAATTTAAAAAAATCAATAAATAAAATAAAAATAACTGTGCATTGTACTATAAAAACTCCCTAAAGAACTGCGTAAGAATGAAATTCAATTAACTAATCCAAACTTACAGCATTCCTATCTAAAAATTTTAAAAATAAAGATTAATCATTCATTGATAGATTATAAAAATATCAAATTATCAACATTTAATTTTATCATCTTATATTATCAAACTATGCCCTTGTTCTCGAAAGACAGAACAATGCTCGCTATTTTTGACGCATTGTATCACTGTTAAAAAAATACATCTGCATTAAAGTCAATTATGAATAGAGTAAAAAAAATAATAATAAAAATCGTTTGCACAAAATAAAAAAAATAAAAAACGTCAATTTCTTTTAACTGAAGACAGCAGTTGCCAACTTCTTAAGCAAAGAATTATGAAAGGCTAAAAACAATAGAAAATAGCTTTATATTTTAAAAATAAGCATAAAATTGATTAATAATAAGATTTAATAATTATCTTGTATTATTTTATTGAACGCGATATAATTTAAATTTTATTTAATACGGCAGGAAGAGTTTGAATAATCAGAAATTTATTCTAATCCGAATACAGTGTGAACTCGGACAGTATTTAGATCTTTTTTAACATATGTTTAGAAATTCGGATATGAAAAGAATCTACACAAAGATAACATCCATAAATCTAATATTTAATGCATTTCGCATCCGTAAATCTGCTAACTGCAGAAAGTTTTCCATAGGCGCATAGAACAGTGCTTGTCCTTTAAAAAGGCGAAGAAGAATTCATCTTTTTCAACAACCTGTGAATTTCACCATTAGTAGCCGGGATTGATGTTTCCATTCAGCAAGATCTGCAAATCCGTTCTAGTCCAGTGCTCGCTGGATGCAATAGTTCGGAAAAAGCAACGTCCCATCAGAATGCTAATCTAAAATAAACATCTCGGGAAACCTTGACCCTCCTTGATTACGTTCTTCAGTTTGTGGGCCACGCCTGTCTTCGCCCGATGCATCTGCCGAACATCTTCCCACAGGCTCGTCAATATTTTCCCAAATGTGAGGAAACGGCCCTGGGTTCGCCTAACACCGTTGGATACAATGCAGATGGCCCTAATCTATTAAAAACAAGGAAGGGATATTGCCCACTTTTTTCGCATAAGTAATTTGAACTTCTCCTTAAAGAGATGTCCTTAAAAGAATTGATTTAAATGCAAGGTCTGGGCTGAATTCTAAAATTCGCCTTCCGTTTCGGTTCTCCTATGCTCAAAATACCTGTGTTAAAAATAATTAAGCACAGCACAAGATTATGTAAAATAAGAATTAGAAAATATTGAAACAAAACGCCTTTGACTAACTTAAACAAAATAGAAAATCATTAAATCTCGATGTGAACAGGGCTCGACTTATCCTAGTTGGAGCATTGGGCAAAATTTTCTTTGGGGCCCTTTCTGCTTCTCTTCTTTAGTAATGAAGAAGATTCGTTAAAGAAGGAAACGTAAAATAATATTTGTATTCGATTTGGGAGCCCCAATTATGTGGTGGCCTGGGACAACTGCCCCTTATGCCCTGGCTTAGTCAGGCCCTGGATGTGAGATCTTTCTGGTGATTGTAATAGGTCTAAGAAATAGTTAATTTTATGCCAAGAGTCTCCAAGTGTTTGAAAAGTATTGAACAATAATTGTTCATATAAATTACCACAAAGCGTTAGATGTACACAATCTTTCACATATTCCCATGTATTAAAAATCAAAAGGAGTTAAATCCGAAGACAAGATTACATAGTTACTAAATTAAAATTTTTTATACAATCCTCATCAAACTATACTTATTGCCATCTATCGGTATAAAGATAAGAAACAAAAGTTCAGGAACCATGTCATTAATGAGATACGCCATTATTTGCAATATTTCCAATTTCTGTCAGAAACTATAATTAATATGATTGTGTAGGTTCGAACTTGCATCAAATTATAGTAGCAAAGCCGTTTTCTATTTACTTGCTAATTTGGAAACAAAATAAAGTCTGTTTTGAGATGGGTTTTAGAGTTTCGAATTGTGACAGATGGAAATGACAGTATGTGGCATCTGAAACAATATTATTCTGTTTCAAACTCCGACACAACATCAAATGTGTACCAAATCAACAATCTATGGGAAACAGAACTATAACTCACTATCTCGAAAACCAAAAAAATTATACTTCGCCATCTGATGACACAATCAGAATTTGATCAGTTTCGACTTTTGAATAAATTCCTATGCAAAGATACAGGGATATCTTTGATGAAAACAATGAAATTTTTTCTCCCATAATTTTTTTTATGGTAGTAGTTGATACTTATGAATAAAATGAAATCTACGGTCGCAAATTTCATGTTATCATGAGAGAATTCCATTATTTTTAAGTGATTATTTGTCTTAATTAATTTAAGTCATTAACAAGTTAGAAAAAATTACGAGTCTTCTTTCACTCGCTCTCTCTCTTTAAAGCCAATTTTTTTTAAACATTCATTTTCAATTTTTCTAGCTGGTAAATAAAGTTTTGGAGCTCTGCCGATTTTAAGATAAAAAAACAAGTAATTTCGACTAAATGTTCACTGTTATTGAAACTATTGTAAATGAGATAAAATCCAATGAACGTAATGCAGATTGATGTTAAAATTGTGTTTTAATATTCACAGTATTTTGAGAGATACAATTAGTAAGAATGCGCTTATAACATCATTAAAGAATAAATATAAGTCGCGTTTTTCAAAAGTGCGATAGTTAAAACTGAAAGAGAATTCTGAAGAAAAAAATCCAAATGATAATCGTCTGAGCGTGATATTAATTATTTAAAAGTAAGAAATCGTAAATAAACTGAAAGTGATGTCATTTCATAGAAACGACTAACAAAAAGCTATTAAAAGTAACTTTGATTAAATGTTTCAAACAATACTGGCATAACAAACCTCAAATCTCTTTGGTCAAGTGACTCGCTATCTGCCAATGAAAAAACGAATATTTTTTAATACGTTATTTCGGAGACTCCAAAACATCCTAATCAAAACAACATCATGTTCTAACATGATAATAGAAAATGAAATTATGAAAAAAGTAAAGAAAAAATATATTTTTTAATTTTAGAATAACTTTGAGAAATGTAATATTCTAACTTCACACTGCATACTAATAAAATTTAAATGAGATTAATATTATTTAATGAGATTCATTTTTAGAATAACTATAAGGTAATACTCGAATTTCACATTGTATACTGATGAAATTTAAATGAGATTTGCGATTTTCTTATGGCAAAATCAAGACAACTACCCAGCCATAAAACTTAATTTATTTAAATCAAAATGCGTGATAAAATATTGTCTAAGCAACTCGCTTGATTTATAATCATCAAGTTAAAAGATAATAAAAAAAACTTTTTTTGAAAGTATTATCAAACATTTTCAAATTTACGGTAAAAATTGAATGGACTTCTAATCACGAAAGAGCTTGGGCATTTCCCGCTACAGGAAAATCTCATAAGAAGCTATAAAATCACGAAAAAAAAAAAGAATAATAACTCTGTGAACTTAAGAGTAAGGTCTTGATTCAAATGCATTGTCCAATTCCTGATAAAAAGCAAGTCTTTATGGTTTAGAACAAATTAAATTTATCTGTCGATATCTTAAAACGAATTCATACACTAAACCATGAAGAAATCTCCACTACAAACAAGAAGAATTAAGAAATGTGACCTTACATATTGCACATTTATATAAGGAACTTCGCTGTTTTTATTGAAATAAAATGAAATTGCGTTGCCCAAGTGGAACCTCATTACAAACGGGATATCTTTATTTTGAGAAAAACCGAGTTATTAGTAGCTTTTAAACAATGGGAATTAATGATGCAACAGGTTTCTTCCACAGAAGTTTATTTTTATTTTATTTTCTCTTTCCCTTTTACATTATGTCTGTTTCCAAAATGACCGAGCAAAAGAAGAATTATTTCGATGTTTAGTCGCTTCACGCAAAATGATGAAACAAGTGAAGTCTAAAATTTTTTTGCTGTAATCTTCATTCGTTATCTAAAACATTAGCGAAGCTAACATGATGGCATACATGTATGCAATTATTTTTGTCAGGGTCGCAGTTTTGTCGGACAAAACTTCCGAGTTCAGATTTCTTCACAGAAGTTCCGAAAGCAATCTTTTTTCAATTTCTACTATTCGCTCGCACTCTCCCTATATTTATATATCTTGTTTCAAATTTTCAATCGTTCATAAAATACTTTTTTTTCATCCAATCAAGTTCAAGTAATTTTTTTAACTTGTAGTGGATGGCATTTGATGTTATTAAAGTTTCTTCAAATATTAATTCATCAGTACCATATATATTTTTTTCCATCTGATGAAAATGCATATAACTTTAAATATTTATTTATTTTGTCTCAGGATTGTTAGCGTGCAATTGAAGTAGAAGGAACACATCACGGCTATGAATAATTAATTACTAATTAAACATAATGAGACAAAAATGAGTTTCAATAATAAAATTTAATAAAATGTAATTACTATCCTAATATTTTAAAATTTATAAAATTAAAATTCTTTAACAAAAGTTATTTATTTTTCTGCTAGACTAAAAATGCTCTTTAATCGAACTGCCCTGAGCTCCGTGACCCTAAGTAGCTACCTAATCTTCCTCTGAATATGTTCCATATTGATTCAATGAAGATTCCATGAAACAACAGGAATGCTTATGAATTCCAGGTAATTTTTATCTCGAATTATGATATCTCTGAAAGATAAATTTCGCTTTTAAATTTAAAACGTCATAATCTGTCACATGTTACATAATGAAATAATCAAGAAAGTAGGTAATGAATTGTCAATAAATCAATTAAATAGCAAGACTAATAAAAATATGATAAAAGCACATATTAGCATTTTAATTTATCCTTGATATTCCTAAACATTTCTTGAAATAAAAAGTGTGTTCTGTTTTGTAGGTGACCTCAAATAAAAAATATTGCTTTTTAGAATAGTTATTAATATTATTATTTTATCAAAACAGATATAATATACTGGTTCCGCCATATGAAACGTTCTATCTCTGAAGATTTTCTCACAAAATGTTTTGAATTCAGTATGAATTAATGCTAAGGAGTGCGTGTGAAACAGAACGTGTGCGTGATTCGAAATAATTTTCGATTTTTTTACATTAACTTTATTTTAAAGGTTGAAAAAAAAAAGCATAATCCAGTTGATTTGGAATTCAAACTTTCCCATCCTTCTTTAAGAAGAGTTCTTAACTTTTAAGCTTATTGAACCATGCACGTTAAATTATCACGTTGTTCCAAAAATGATTTCTTTGGATTCAACGAAAAGCCAGATATTTCAGACTTGCCAAATTCAATTATGAATTATCGAATTCTTATTATCAGATTTATTTATTTTTCTCGTCATAACAGATATTTTTTTTCGTTTTTGGTGTATTTTATAAACAAAAAAAAATATCACAAGTGTGAAAAACTAACAACTAACCAAAACAATTAAAATTTACTTAAAACAAGTTTTTGCTCATGAAAATATGGACGGAAAATCATTTTTTGAGTTAAATTTAAAGGCACAGTTAAAGAAGATTAAAAGTCATCTCTTATTTCGCAAATCTTATAATAAATTTTATTATGAATAAATATTTATTCATTATTTCGAACTGTCATTAATTATAGCTTCATTTGTTTATTTTATTTTTCAATTTAAAAATAAAATTGAGGTTGTGAACATTATTTTTTCTTATCTATTAGATGTGGATAGGTTTAATTTCAAAGATGGTTTACGTTGTTTTGTTATATTAACGTCCCATTTTAATTAGGGCTATTTTGAGACGTAATTCATAATTATGAACCATAGTCAGATGACGAGGATAACACCTAAAGAGTCTCCCCCCCTGTAAAAATTCTTTCTCTAGCTATGAGACACCTGTTTGACTATTATGAAATCCAGTCAGCTGTGGGGGGGGATGAACTGTATGACTCTCTAACTTTTTTATTGCTCCAGATGGGGGATTATCCTCCTTAATGGGATCATTTGTACTTTGAGTAAAGTCCAGATAATGAACCACACGCGCGCTTTCCGTCCTTCCAAAGAAATGAATCGTATGTCAAAAGAGGAAGCGTGTCAAAACCTTCGGATGTAAAACTTTCTTTATTGTAGAGATTTAGTTACGTGGGTGAATCATTAACAAACATTCCCACGGTCAAATGGAGACCACTGGGTATATTTCTGAATAACTATTGGGTTACCGGGAACTCAAGTGCACCAATGCGAAAATGAGAGGCGGAGTTTTGACAGACGATAAAACGCAAGATTTTGAGAGAGGAAGAGAGAGATCAGCTGGAGAGTTCTAGAGAGATCTCGTAATTTCTAGGTTTTCGAGGGATCGTCGTGGAAAAGTAATGAGAGAAGCTTCGTGTGAATCGAGTTTCTGATATAAGATCCACCCGATGATTATCGGTGGACCCCTTGATCGGTTGACCCCTAATAGCCTGTTATATTTTCTTGTGAGGTTGTTTCTCCGAAATGAATCGAGGAATCATTCATCTATAACTGTTAACTGAGATGTAAATATATCAATCACATTAACCTAGATGAGAACAAGTTGTTTTGTGTATATAAGGCTGTAAATAAAGAATTCGTCTTTAAACGGTACCCTTTTATTTCATAGGACAGGATCAAATTAATTCACCCCTTCTCCACACCAATCACACCAACAAAAGGACTTTTGGCCTGAACTGATTTAACGTGTACCAGACACCCTTACACGACAGTTCTCCAGAAAATCGTAAATTTCAAAGAATTTCGATTTTAATAATGTTCATTTTAATGTAAATAAATAGCAAGACAATCAGGTTATGTAAATATTATTACTATTGGAAGAGTTTATTTAAACTATAATCAATTATATTCTATTTATAAGCACTCGGTTAAGGCATGATATAAGACAACATGTCTATGTCATTAATCTATATTCTGAATGTCACAAAATTTCACAAAAAAAATAGCATTATAACATTCTGATACAATCTTGTGATCTTAGAAAAGCAATACATAAAATTATTAAAAGGCATTAAATCTCGATTTCTCTAAATCTGATGCCTAATTAGCGTTTGTGCCGATCTAATTTTTTTCAAAATGAATTTGACTTTGAAGTTCAGTTGTAAAAGCCACTAAGAAAAAGTTTTAAAAATGAGTTTTTAAAGTATTTGACTAATTTTCCGGTTACAGTGAAAAACTTCAAATAAAAAAAATTCTTCCCAAACTTCCTCAAATTAAGGCCATTATAAAGGGAGAGAACAATTTGTAGTCACTTGTGGGCCTACTTGTTTCTCTTGATTGGAGGGAAGAATGTTTGGCAGCTAATAAATGAGCTTGGAAGATCCTTAATTTGGTTGAGGAATTCCCTAGACAGCTTCTGGATGTAATCAATTCCCAGTTCCTATTAAACGGCATTCCTGTTTCCGGCCTATAAGCTACTTCAAATTACCATCAAGAAAACATAAAAAGGTTTTATCAATAAATATTACGTGAAATTACACTCTTTCAAGCACAAATCAAACCTTGTCATTATCAGAGCGTCTGTGACTTTTTGTATTTTCACAACTTCATTCATAAATAAATAGAAAAAGAAACAAGTAATATAAAAAACATTTTTTTAATCAATTCCTACTTAGGTTAACAAAGAAAATTTTTATTTTCGCTACTTTTTATTAAGTTATTACAATTAATAGAAATATGTATATAAATATAGCAGAATCATAATATTAAGAGGCAAAAATAATAAGTAAATTTCCATTCCCTTTTCTATACATGGGTTCGAACTCGCAACCCAACGGATGGGAATCTAACGCCATACCAACCAGGCTATCCTAGCCTAACGGCTACAATTACTATAAATAACTGATCAAAAAATTATACTAACATTGAATTTTCAATGCCAAATGAGAATTTAAAGCCAATTGTGGCAACTCAAAATGCGTGATTTTTCTACATAAGTTGGGGGAACTCAATACAGATTATAAATTTCTAATTTTCTTTATTTTGTATTATTTTAAAGCAAAAGTACTTCAAAATGAATCGGAAAAATCGATTCATTAACAATGTTTAATTTCAAATGCATCAAGCATTTTGAAAATAAACAGAATCGTTTGAAATAATCGGCCGAAAACATGTTAAGCATAGCCTCATTAGTGTGGGGGAAAAACAAACTGAATTAGTTACTTATTTGGAGGCTAGGAAATGAAGATTTTTGGGTAGAAAGTTAGTTTTTAATTAATTAAAAAAATAATGAATTAATATTTGAAAAAAACTGCATTAACATCAAATGTCATCCACTACAATTTTTAAAAAAATTTATTTGAACGTGATTGGATTAATAAACAGTATTTTATGAAAGGAATATATATATATATATATATATATATATATATATAGGAAGAGTGTGAGCTAATAGTAAGAAAAAGGTGATGTAGCATCAGACAAAGATAGGTTTTAATAATTAAATTTCAAGCGGGAAGCCATAAAATTCTTTTCAAAAATATTAAATATTGTATAGCCATTATGTAAAATAGTGCATCGTTTAGTAAAATTATACTCATGTTTTTTCTAAAAGATTGTTTTTTACATAATGATATCTCTATATTCTTTCATGCTTTACCATGCATTATTTTAAATATAATGTATTTTACATCGAAAAATTATTTTGGTAGAATATGTTAAATAGAAATCGTCACACAATGGCTATGATAATCAAACAAATATTATAGCAGTTCCCAAAAAATAACATCATTATCATCAATAACAAATAGAAAATAGATTTATTATTTTATTTATCATATAAATTGTAAAAAACATAATATTTCAAAAAAAATGAAATGTTGACATTTAACTTGCAAACGATATTTTTTATTGGATATAAAATTATTTTTGCATGTTATTCAGTTGATTATTTGAGCATATATAAGAATAAATATATTATTTAACATAAAATATGCATTATAGACGGATCCTAGAAATTAAATATTGTACAAAATTTATATCCATATGTATAAAACAATTCAGGTTAAGAATTAACGATAGAATATTAAAATTCAATAAGATGAATTTTAATATTCTTCTAATTGTAACAGAAAATTATCTCTCAAATACTTTAATAATTCATTGGGAAAAATTTAATACACGATTCTTGTTTTTAAAAATCGTCCTTAAATAACAAGTTATCAATAAATAATTAGTTCTTACTGAAAGCAGAATTCTAATAGACAATATAAATAAATTATTAAGTGCAAATTATAATATAGCAACAAAAGATATATTCCTTACTTTGACGTTGATCCCATTTTCTTATTCCAACTTCCTCCGTTTGACGCTAAATCCACATATATTTAGAATCTCAAAAATATCTTTTAAGTTCTTAGCATTTATACAAAGTCCACAATTTTTATGCGGTATTTTTCAGGTCTTGCTTTAAATTCAGAGTATTTGCTTGAAAAAATACTTTTGAAAAAACTTTCCTAAACTTTCGGTTTCTAAAGAAATAGTAGAGAGGCCAATAGATCGCCGGATATACCTCATACATAGTAAGAGGATGGCTTTAGAATAATCCAAATCCCTAAAGTTCACTCACCCGTTTCGAAGGTTAGCGGCCTGACCATCGTAAATCAAGGCAGAATTTTATACCGGATAGGGAAAATATAAAAGCGGTCTCCGACTTTTAAAGTGGGAGAAAATAAAGAGAAAAAAAAAGAGCCAGAGAAAACTTTTTACTACTTTTAAGTGGAACTGCACAAAAGGACGTAACTCACAGAAAGAAAAGGCCATTTTAAAATTGCTTAACACCACGGATGATTTAATCTGTATTACTGATATTTGCTATACTCGTCCAGCAAGGAAAGCAAGATTTTAGTTATTTTGTTATGAAAATTCAAAAGAAAACTATAGAAAATACAATGCCTTTAACGGTTTTG
Source organism: Argiope argentata (assembly GCA_026289955.1). NCBI lineage: Eukaryota > Metazoa > Arthropoda > Arachnida > Araneae > Araneidae > Argiope > Argiope argentata. Next base: position 1,402,025 of record JAOUZG010044158.1, on the reverse strand, counting down.
GTCAAGCATGCAGGAAAGTATGCATTTTATAACCGCTTTCGGCAACCAGTAGTTTCCCAGCATATTAATCTTATTAACTTTGTCATATTAAACAACTTTAACCTTTCTCATTAAAAAAGTGTAATTTTATAATCAGTTGAGAGCCTTCTGGTTGTTTAGTTGCGCATGAAAAATGGCGATATTAATTGGTAAATAAAAATTGACTTTAATTGCTGAACCTGGGGCTCTGCCAAAATTAACTTTGAGATATGTTTCGACACTTCAAAGTGGTAATGGCAAAAATAACCATAAATGTCGTGTCTAGGGCTCAGTAAATGTGGCCAGGGCACTTTGCCAATGTTTTCCTCATAAATTATGTACCACGAAGTGGAGTTTTCCCATCGTAAAAAAAGAGTGGCGGTAGGTAAAAACCCATTGATATCATATCTAGATCATATAAAACAGTTAACGAGTGTGGTCCCTCTGAAACTTTCTCGCATACTTTTTAACATATTGACTAGCATAGTATTAATTGCATGCATTGTTAGATAATAGTTATGACAGAGCTTAGATGATTAATCGCTGTAATACGGTTAATGCACAAGTACAGAAAACAAATATGTATTTAGGCATCTTTTTTTCTACTGACTAAAACCAAATTTAATATAGATCTGCAATTACAGTCACAAAATCACAAAGCAAATTTTATATAATATGGCAAGGATAATATGGCTTTATCTTTTCCAATTCCTACTATTAACTCACACTTTCCGTATTTATAAATATATATCCTGCTCAAATTTTCAATCGTTAATAAAATACTTTCTATTCATCCAATCAAGTTCAAATAAATTTTTTTAAACTTGTAGTAGATGACATTTGATGTTATTACAGTTTTTTCGAATGTTAACTCAGTAATTTTTTTATTAATTCATTAAAAACTAACTTTCTAGCCTTTATAATAGTTTTTTGTAGTAGTTGCAATTGCTGGGTCAGGGATATCCTGGTTGGTAGGGCATTGGATTCGTATTCCTTGTGCTGCGAGTTCGAACCTTGTCGGAAAGTTCTCCATGTCGGGAGTTATACCACTGGGGGTACTGAGTCAGAGGTGATCGATATTCAGGGGCTTAGGGGTAAATGCACTCAGAAGCTACTGCACTCTTCCGTATGTTTAAAAACGAGAATAATAAATGTAATTATTCAATAAAAAGTAATTGAAATAAACTTTTTCTTAATTTCCTAAATTTTTTCTAATATCCAAAGAAGGAATTTATTTTTTAAAAATTGTTTTTTATATTACTTGTTAATGGTACTTTTCTATTAGTCGGGAGAGAGCGAAAAATCGCCAAATGATGAATTCCCCCGAATTTCTCACAGTGATTTTAAATTGGAAAATTGCCAAATACAGAATTCCATCAAATTTCTTTAGCGATTTTTCGCTTCCGCCCGGCTAGTGAAAAAGTACTTTTTTTTTTAATTTTTACATTTAGATGCTTGTGAAAATACAGACCGATAGACGGTCAAATCTTTGAAGAATTTAATTCAAAATCTAGCAGATATCTTTAATTTAGATACTAAATCTTAATACCAAATTTTTTCGCCTAACTCCCATCATTTTGCAGTTATCGTATTATTATCGTATATTCGAGTAACCGATTAAATAGACTTGCTTTGAATGTCTTTCATTCAAAATTTAATAGAAAACTATACGTTTAATGTAACGGCCATTTATTATATTTCTGCTGTCAAGCTCAAAGCATTTTTTGAATTGCCCTGTTTACAGATAGACATAATATCAAAAAAGTTTTGTTTTGTTCTTTGATATATGAGAGTTCATAAAAATCTAGTATTTGAATTTTTTAACTGTTACAATAATAATTTAACGATTACAATTATTCTTTGTACATTTTGTACATGCGTAATAGACATAGATAATTCGCATTTTGTAATAGATAACCATTATATTTTGTTGCAATGTTTTTTCGAAACAAATGAAACAATTTAACAATATGCATTTTTTATTTCTGAAATACATATATGTCACCTTTCATCAATAATTTTGAAATCTTATCTGTACTAGTGGCACTGTTATATACATGTAAGTACAAATCGGTAACAACTTATCGATTAAAGTAGTGGAATTGCATCTTTCCTTAAAGTTATTCTATATATTATTCTTTTTTCTTTACATTTGTTCAATATTCGTAACTCAACCTTCAACACTTAAAATCGAAAAAACGCTAAATAAAACTGGACCCTAATTTATTTATCATACATTGTATAAATGGAAGAACTTCACTCACGCTTCTGACATCACATCATAAATAGAAAAAAATCAAAAATCGACATTTTTCCTGAGTTTTTTTTTATATATCAAACGATGCCCCGTTTTTACTCTGACGTAGAAACTGAAAGTTACCAAAACGACGGGAAAATGTAGTAAAAAGCGACGGACAAGCGACATTGATTCATGAATAAGTAATTACTTTTTAAGAATAATACCTTAATTTTTGGAAAATAATGGGGGAATCATAGTTATGCATTTAATATGAATTAAGTGCACATCTATATTTTTTTCCTCCTAAATAACTTTTAAGCCTATTATTGCTCAAACATTATTTAGACATCAAAATTAAATTAATAAAGTATGTTTTTTTGTGATGCCAAATCTATTTCCTTAGAACTGTTTTTCTTTTGATGAATTTTTCAAATATATTAGACATATTTTACACCTGTTTTTTCCATAGTTTTGTTTGCTCGCAGGAGGCTTACTACGTTAATATAATTTTTTTACTCAATATCTATGTTGAAATATAGAAATTACATTTTTTAGCTACTCGTCATCAATGTTATATGATTACGAATGAGTTTTAAAGATAATTAAAGACAGACAAATCGAACTTATCGCCTTATCATGCAAAGATGTAACAGATAAAATATTCGAATCTTCTTTTATAATTTTATTGCTCAGTTTAAAATAATAATAAATCTTTTTTTAAACTTATTGGAAATTTTATTGCTCAGTTTAAAATAAAAATAATTCTTTTTTTAAACTTGTTGAGAATCGCTTTTTTCTGTAAAATTATTTGTATTTAATTTATTTGTGTGTGTATGGATGCATGCGTGTGTGAGCATTTCAGTATAGATATTAAAATCAATGTCATTAATCAGTTGCTATTAATAACAATCCGCCTTTGGCGACCAATTGGTTCGCTTGGGAACGCTTATTTTTAATTAAATCTCTTATGTATAACTTTATGTTTTCAAAATTAAAACAATTTTAACATTTAATAGAAGTAGAAATTAATGTTATGTTGTTAATAGTCTTATATATGCTCTATTCACAGAGTAAAAAACTATCCATAATGGAGTTAAACTCCACCACATCATGTTAAGGAAAATGAAAATGTCACGTCAAACTGTTTACTGACTTACTTCCCTTTCTTCTAAACTTGAAGTTTTCTATTTTAATTCCCATTATTACATAATGCTATTATTATTCTTTATTTTGAGGAATTTTGGTGATTATAAGACATCTATACCGACCAGTTCCACCGGAGATATTGATTATATCTTTTTTCAATTAAATTGTTTAGACATAACTTCATATCGATGATTGTGTCAAATTGTCAGCTATTAAAAGTGTGAGACCTTAATTGTCTTACATATGATCTCGTCATGAGTACATGAACCTTTCTTAAGAAGATAAGATAGTTTTATTAAAGGCGTTATTGTCTTTTTCATCGATAAAACTTTTACAGTTTTATTTTTCACGTAAACTGCATTGATTTTAAACAAAATCCTTTTCTTTTAGCTTTTAGCAATGGATGAAAATCACCCGATTAAATGATTTATGAAAAAATGAAAATGCTTTATATTTTAGGGCGACAATGTATATATATGTAAATATATAACTATTGTTTGATATTAGAAGAAATTCTTTAAATTTGAAAAATTTAGCAAAAATTCGGGAAACTATTAAATTGACATCATAAAAAGAGCGATTTTTTAGCATTTGAAACAGCGTAAAAATTACCTTTTGTGCATTAATATTTTCAGAAGTTACCGTGGAAAAACTGGAAAATTTACCTTAATTATTAATTAATTAAAATTTCAAAAACTCATTTATAAATTTTAATTAATTACAATTTCAAAGATATTGCTCCTAGGTGCGCATCCCTACCCCCCCCAGGTACATGTATGCCTAAATTTGGAACATGTTTTACCAAACGATTTGGCCTATAAAAGACCAACATGCACGCAGAGGTACACGGGGCCTGACTTATTCAGGGGCATACGGGGCAGTTGCCTAGGGCCCCCACATAAATGAGGGCCCCAAATCAAATAGAAATTTTGTTTTACATTTCCTATTTTAATGAGTGTTCATTATTGAAGTAGTGAAGAAGAGGGGGCCCAAAAGAAGTCTTTGCCCCAGGCCCCAACTTGGCTAAATCAAGCCCTGGGGGCACATTCATCTTTATAAGTCATAAAGATTAGATAGATATTACGTAATTCTTCATCCTTAATATTCAACAATGGAAGAAAATCCCACTATTAAATGTTTTATGAAACAATGAAAATGAATCAAATTTTAGCTCAGAAATAAAATCTATCGTTGAAAATTTTGCAAAAATATAATATTGTTAAAAAAATTACCAAAATTTGGGGAAAAGCTGCCAAAACAATAAGATTACAATATTCAAAAACAAATTTTATAAATTTTAAAATGGTGTAAAATTTAGCGTCGTGTAATAATATTTTATGGATTTAACACGAAAATTTCACTTTATTTTAATTAATAAAAATTCCACCAGAGTTGCACTAATGTGCAAATTTCCACTTTCCAAAATATGTATTAGCACAAATTTGAAAGCTTTATGTCCAGTATTATAATCAACATGCACACACACATATTCATTATTATTTATAGTAAAGAG
>JAOUZG010044158.1:1386324-1397099 GCA_026289955.1 Argiope argentata | reverse complement strand
ATTATTATTTATAGTAAAGAGACATAAACTCGGTTAATTTTAATATCTGATAAAATTTAATAAGTCAGTGTGATAGTTGATTAATCATTTTTATCAATTATTATTAGTAATGATCGATTAACCACGTCAGGCGTTGCATAAGCATTGAAAACTATTATACAAGAGAATCCAGATTCCGTGGGCGTCGCTGACATTAACGAGTTACGTAAGGTTCCGTAGAAATGTCTCTTCCCTGTCCTGACAAATCGATCAGCACCTCCAAAGCTATTTGTAGTAACTAGAGGGCGCTCTCCGAGGGCCAGGGATATGTTTTTCCCATGAATAAATGCATGTATTGCATATATGGGATACAACCAAATCCCAAAACTGTCACTTCCATAAACGAATAAGCATTCGACGCAAAGAACTCTGTTTTCTTTCAAACACATTTGAAATTCATGGGAAAATGTCTGCCTGTGAAAATATTCTCGGGAGAGAAATCAGAAACAAGAATAAAATGTGTTTTTACATCAATAATAGATGAAATTACATAGTTAATGGGTTATTAAACTCTACCAAGGAATGTTTAAATTTAGTTTCACTAATCATATTAAGTGAAACAAAATTTATCTACTTGCAATAAAAAATATGATTTGTTATTATATATAGCAATATTATGAATTATATATCGATGGAAGATTGAAGGATCAAGCCTTTATAATGGAAATAGGATTTAGCACATTCTTGAATAAATAATATAAATTGTTTTAATTTATTTATTTGCCGTTGTTTACGATATTTATTACAAAGGTCATAGTTTGTAATGATCTTTGTTTTTAGTAGACTTATGAATAAATAATAATGATTGTTTTAATTTATCCATTTGTTGCTGTTTAAGCATGTTTAATTGAAGAATCAAACCTTTATAAAGGCCATTGTTTTTTATATATTCTTGAATAATAATAAAAATTGTTCTAAATTATCCATTTGTTTCTTTTAAGATCAATTGGAAGATTAAATATTTATAATGGACATTGAATTTAGTACATTCTTGAAAGAATAAAGAAAGAAGTGTTCTAATTTGCCCATTTATTATTTCTTAAGATCGACTGAAAAAATCTATCCTTAATAATGGCAACTGCTTTTAATACACTCTTGAATGAATAGTAAGAAATATGTTTTAATTTATCACTTTATTATTTTTAAATATTTTTTATCGAAAAAAATCAAACCTTTATAAAGGCCGGTCCTTTTAGAATATTCTTGAATGAATAGTTATGAATAATTTCTTTATTAGTTATTGTTTAAGATGTTTAGATTAAGAATCATAGCTTCATAATGGTCACTATTTTAATTTGTTCTTAAATAATTAATATTTTGATTTATCTATTTGTTATTATTTATTAAAAATTGAAAATTTTAACTTTTATGATAGCAATGGTTTTTAATGTTTTCTTGATTAAATAATATAACATGTTTTAATTTATTCTTCTCTAACAATCGAATTTCACATATTAACAGAATTATATTAATACATTAAAAGCAATATTATATAGTGAAGCAGTATTATAATATTATATTAATATTATAATATTGCTATAATATTATAGCAATGACAACAAAAAACTATATTTTGTTTTTTATTTAATATTTGCAATCATTTCACCTCCCCCCTTAAAAATATAGTATATTTTATATTAATATTTAATAACTTATTCAAGCAATGGAAAATAAGATAAGACATCTGTGAATTAAAAATAATAGATACTACAGGAAAATTTTGAAATGGAATAAGATGGGCACAAGTGTTTAAGAACGAAAAAAATGGTGCAGTGTACTATTACATTCTAAATTCCTTAAAAAATTCACCTACATTTGTGTAAATTAATGTTCAGGAAAGTGTAAAAGAATGCATAACTGAACAGGAATGAAATTTTCAAGCTGATGTTTAATAACAGTATTACAGAAGAAAGAATAATAAATTCTTAAATCATTTATAACTGCATGCAGTAATTCAAAAGCACAACCTGAATCTTAATTCATTCGGAGATTTTTTTTTTCCAAAAAAAGTGCATACAGCATATATATATTTCAAATTGCACAATTAGTTCTAGATGATTCAAAATAAAAATGTTATACAATAAATATTAAATGGGATTATATAAACATCAATGACATGTAAATATTTGTCATTTTTTTAACACAAAGACAACTCTTGATGAATTTATAAACTTCACTTTCGAACAAACTAGCAATCATTTAGAGACATCACAAAAACATTCGTGAGTGTTTCATATCTTACAGTATCCATTCTAATTATTACCTTTCCGTGACACTTTATGCGCACATTAAATATTCATGCTGTCAACATTTTCATGAAAGCATCTCTTCACAATTACGTACTTCGCCCTTGTTTATCTTAAAGTGTATTTCTCACGAAGTGGAAAAATTATACTTGAAAGGAGCAGTAAAACAACCATTTTCTTTTCTTTTTTTTTAGAACTACAATCAAAATTCTTATATTCAACAACAAAACTCATAAAAATCTCGAAGATTGTATTCCTTATAGCTGCTATACAAAAGAGATCTGTCATTTTCAGTGAGTTCCATAATTCGTTCTTTTGAACAAAGCGAAAAATTCATTCAAGTGTTTATCCAACTGAATAAACAACGCCAAAATACTTTCAGAAGACGACATTGAATGTCTGTCGCTTGTTTACAAACCAGCACGAGGAAATCCACTGCCAATCATGTATAAGCACCTGCTTGTAGGAGGAAGGAATTATTTTAATCCAATAAATATCACGATTGTTTTCACCAATTTTTATATTTCCATTCTCTTAACCAGTTAACTATTTTTGCAGAGTATACTTGTCATGGAAAAGTACAAAATTTTGCTTTATGACGAATTTATTCATCGGGAGTAATAACCAGTCACAATTCGCTCTTTGAATTACAATTTTAATAAAAACTTAAATATATTCGTAAATTTTAAGATAATTAAAATATTCTCAGGTCCAGAGGAAATCAAAATAACAAAGAAAAGATTATTATGTATTGTACCATGCTTCGCTAAATACCATTATCTAACAGCAAATTAAAATTATCAATCAATTTTTTTATTCTCTTCATTTATATGTAAAAATATATGTTAATTTAAGTAAATAAATAAATGTGATTACTGAACTAAAAAATAAAAGTTATTTCATTACAATATAATTTCATATTACATATATTCTGTGTTTGACGAGTGCACTCGTCATAGGAAAGTATAACATGGTGCATTATGACGAGTTCATTCGTCAGGAGAAATTAGTAAAACTCAAACATATTCATACATTTTAAGATGCTTAAAATATTTCCAGGCCAAGACGAAATCAAAGGAACAAATGGAAGATTATTATGTAATGTACCATGCTTCGCTTAATACCATTGTCTAACAGCAAATTAAAATTATTAATCAATTTTTTTTATTCTCTTTATTTATTTGCAAAAATATATGTTAATTTAAGTAAATAAATAAATGTGATAACTGAAAAAAAAATAAAACTTATTTCATTACAGTTTAATTTTATATTACATATATTCTGTGTTTGACGAGTGCACTCGTCATTGGAAAAATATAACATTGTGCATTATGACGAATTCATTCGTCAGGAGTAATAACTTGCACTTTTAATTACAATTTTAATAAAAACTCAAACATATTCATAAATTTTAAGATTATTAAAATATTCTAAGGCCAAGTCGAAATCAAAAGAGCTAACGAAAGATTGCTACGCGTTGTACCATGTTTTGCTTAATACCATTCTCTCTCTAATACATTTCTCTCTGATTACTGAAATAAAAATAAAATTCATTTCATTACAGTATAGTTGCATATTACATATATTCTGTGTTTGGTGAGTACACTCGTCGTAGAAAAGTACAACCTTGTGCGTTATGACGAGTTCATTCGTCAGGAGAACTTACACTTTGAATTACAATTTAAATAAAAACTCAAATATATTCGTAAATTCGTAAATTTTAAGATGTTTAAAATATTCTCAGGGAAATTAATATTATATATTGTACCATACTTCGCTTAGTAACATTATCGAACAGCAGATTAAAGTCATTAATTTTTTTTGCTTATCTTCATTTATATGCAAAAATATGTGTTAATTTAAATTAATAAATGAATGTTATTATTGAAATAAAGAATAAAAGTAATTTTGTTCCAACATAATTTCATATCACACATACTCTCTGTTTGACGAGTATTCTCGTCATTGCTAAATTTTTGCGAACACAATTTAGATACGCATTCTCCGCATACGCAATTTAGATACGCATATACGCATACACATTCTGCACAGTCAAATGGTTAAAATTTAAATACAAGAATTGAATTTTGACCATCCGATAGTATCCAATGTTATTTTCTATTGGTTATATATCATAATACTACATTGATGCAGACAAATTATTATTCTTTATTTTACTAAGAATATAAAAAACCCAAACATCCCTTTTATTATTGAGTTACTCATCATGGTTTATTCGTTCGTAATGTTAAAAATAAGTGCTTCTCGAGTTCGTAAATGGAATCAGACGTTCGGAAAGTTTATCTTGAACGATCGTGATTATTTTACAGATTCGATGTTAGTGATGCCAAGAATAAAAACGCATTTGGAAGAATTTCATTTTTTCCCCCGCCAGTAATAATCCAAGTTCGTGATCGCATTTTCAAAAAGGCTGTCTCAGAATTGCGACATTTATTTGGGGAAGGATTTCGAGATGAAAATCTAATCTACTTAGGGCGTTTAACATGCTAACTTACTTAATACTAGGTGGAGAGATATTTTAATAACAAAAAAAGTTGGTCATACAAAGGCAGACGATGAATAGAATTTTTTACAGCTAATTATAAATCTAAGTGACAATGATCATAGATGTCAACTGTCACTGAAGTCACACAAAAGAATTACAGCATTGAAAAGATATTAATAGTTAAGAGAATCAAACATATCACAATGTATAGTTAAAACCTTTTTTTTATTGAAGAGAAAGAAATAAGCAATGGAGTTATATTTGATTTGTTAGATTAATCTTCCTGGGAAAAGGTATTATGAACAATACTTCATAATGCTGCATTATTATGAGTGGTTAAGAAAGACGTTTGGATTGCCATACTAGATTGGAATAATTAGATTTTTTTTTATCTCAAATCGAGACATTGTAGATGGATAGGAACCCAAACTGGTGTAAAATTTCAGAAATCTGTATGGTCCGAAAGATTCTGAAATCCTAGTCAGATTAATAAATTAGCATGGAACAGATTTTTGTGGTAACCATATTATTTTTTTATCGTGGAATTTGATTGTTGAGGATGAGAATTTATTCTAGTTTGATCGGATCAAAAATTGATGAAGAAATATTTAATTACATCATTCCGACTAATTATAAAGTATTTTAATCTTTCATTTAAATACTATATAATAATTTGGTCCCTATTAATTTTAAATGTTATATTAATAATTTGCCTACATTGAATTTTAATTTTATGAAATTTAGACATTTTTACAAACAAAATTAGATTTTAAAAAGGTTAAAATGAAATCTGCTCTGCATATTTCAATGTATCATGTCAGAACCTAATTTCTTGAAGGGCCAAGCACCACGGGCTCGTGCAAGTTAAATTGTATTTTTATTCATTTTAATGGTTTCATTGAATTAGGAACTTTAGTATTGCCAACGATCCAAAACACTTTGTCTTGCATTGATTTTTTTACAAAAATATCACATTTCTTATTTACTTCATTTCATAAAATCACCCTCTCAAAATGGCATATTTCTAGGTTTTATTGGCTGTAGTCATTAACTTATATTTTTTAATCAGAGCTTTTGTAAATGGGGTGGCAACACGATATTAAAAGCTGATTTTTTAAGAGACAATAAAATTTTTATTTTTCGCCTACGGGTTTTTGTTGACTCAAGAAAGCCTCATTCCAAAAACAATATCATGTTCCGACATGATAATAAAGTGAGCTATATTTGGCAATTTAAAGACATCAAGGAACTCGAATTGTGGATTTTTCTACCAATCCTTATATGAGTCTTTTATATAACGGTTATTTTAAAGTTTATGCATATTTTCAAAGTTTCTGTTCATTTAATAATTAATAACAATTTAAATTTTATTAATTACATTATATCACCTGAAGAAAAATGGCCGAGTTTTAATTCCTTTAGGAAGTTTAGAAATTGTGGCAAAATTTAGCTTTCAACATTCAATCAGAAATATTGTGAATACCAAAAATTTCTTATAAATATTGAGTTCCTAATTTATAAAGAGTTCCCGTTGTAGTCCCGAAGCAATTTAAATCCGTTTCATGCTAAAGTTTTGAAGGAATTCCCTGGCTATTTTGGGATGAACTTCTAAATTTTGATTTGAGGTCAGAAAACAAGGACGACTCTCGAGCATGTACTTTTTTCTATTAGCTTTCGTGAAACACCAGAGGCAAGATGTAGACAACATAAATGAAAAAATGCGTAGAGTTCATATGTCTTCGATATCCGACTTCCCGTGAGCAAAACTAAAAACAGGTATCTGGGGAAATCAGATTCTGAATACATTTTTGAATTTGATTTTGACTCCATTTCCAAAATATTTTTATCATATCAGAATATGATATTGATTTGGGAATGAGATTTTGTGACCTCAATAAAAATCCGTAGGCCAAAAATAAAAATTTTATTATCTGAACGAACACCTCAAAAAATCAGCTTTTAATAACTCGTTGCCATCGCATTAATAAAAGTTCTGAGAAAAAAAATAAGTAAATGACAACAGCAAATAAAACCTATAAAAAAATGTCATTTTAAGCCCCTGATTATATGAAATGAAATAAACAGGAAATTGGATATTTTTTTAAACAATAAATGCGAGACAAAGTTTTTTTTATCATTTACAACACTAAAGTGACTCATTCAATGAAACCATCAAAATGAATAAAAGTATAATTTAACTTACAAGAGCACGAGGTGTTTGACCGTTCAAGAAATCATGCTCTGACATGATACATTGAAATATGCATAGCAGATTTCATTTTAATCTTTTATTACACTTTGTAACGGTTTCGGCATGATAAGCAAATATAAATTAGATGACGGCAAATTACAAACCTGGTTTGTCTCGGTTGATTTATCGTTTGGGCCAATAGTAGAGGCAATAGGTCATAATTTGTTACACAACGATCTGCTGTACAAATTTCTTGATTAAGAGATAAGTGCCCTGAGTACTATATTGTTTTAGCACAAGGAACATTCTGCAGGGTGAAGAACAAGATCTACTTGGCTGATGCTTAGATTGTATCACAGATTAAAATTAATAGGGCCGTAACTAGTCAAGTGAAACAAGTGCAAGAACTCGGAACCAACATGGAGAGCATAAATGGAGTTTGCTAATTACCAAGTATAATTTGATATCCAAAAATAAATATGGCGCAATGTTATAGCTCTGAAAATTAGTAATAGGAATCTCTTATATTTTTAATGAATGTAAGGAACACGATAGTTCGCAACACAGGTGAATAGCTTCTCATACTTCTAAGTTAATTCGGTATAGTTTTTTTTACTGATAAATAATGTAAGATAATGTTTATACAGCGCACACTCCTCGTTAATTGCCAAATATCTGTAGAAAAAATAATATTTCAAAAAGTTTTACTGGAAGGATAATAGTACAAGCGCTACCAAAAATTAGCATGTAATTACTTCTTAGGTGTGTAAGCATTCAATAACCATGTATTTTTCAAATTTTTATTTAAAAATTAATTGAAATTTTAGTGATTTTATTAATTTGTGTGCGTATTCATTGGTACTATATTATTTGGCCCATTAATTTATTATAAATTAAGGGCTAGGACCGGTATGTCCTGGTTGGTAGAGCGTTGGATTTGCACTCCTTAGGTTATGAGTTTGAAACTCACCGGCCAAAAGATTCTCCGAGTGTGTGGCGACTGGCGCTCGTTAAATCTGTTCGTGGTAGCAAAGTCCTCCATATCTAGAGTAATACCACTGGGGGTACTGGGTCAGAGGTGATCGTTTTCTGTTCCAGGTCAAAATTACGTTCTGAGACGTATGAAGGAATTTGCATGAATGTAGCCCACCCCCTAAAAAAGGGTGTAACGTGTATGTAGCTAAGTCGTACTATTGGCCCTAGATGGCGCTACTTGTAAAACAAAGAGACGCATTCCTTAGGTTTAAAATCTGCTGATCGTATCAGCGGGGGCTTGTCCACGGCAAGTGCCATTAGTCACAGCACAACATAAATTAAGAGCAGGTTTAAAAAATAAAATAAAAATAGACAAGTCAAGCGTAACGAGGGGTTCGAATATTTTTCATTTTTTATAGCAACTATAGTAACTATTTTTACAAACGTTAAAAAAATCGTACATTTTTTTAATGCAAATATTATTACAAAACTTTTTTGGTCATAATATATTAGTCATCACTGAAAAATTTATACATGATGCAAAACAAGACATTTCCCGACAGACGACCAGCGAAATTGATTCGATCTGTCAAAAACACAAGATGACTATAAAGGCTAGGATTGGAAAGAACTATAAAAACAAACCATTCAAGACTCATATGATCAATAATAAAGAATGTTAACTACCGTACGGAATATATTAATACCTGTTATACACATCATGCTGTTCCAGAAATTACAGTACTGCTGTGACGTAAAAGTTTGGCCTTTTCTAAATTTAAACCTTTAGATATGCTGGATTAGGTATCTTCCTTGTCATCTGATAGGACTCAAAATTACAAAGTCCAACCCGAAAGGACCCTCGTGTTGCTTCAAAACGGAATAATGCTAAGCAAAGTCAAAAATTACGAAATTGATGACGCTACTGTAACATGCATTTCTGAAATTTTTTCAAAATATGCCATATTGGGAAATTTCATCAAATGATAGCCATTCAAACCAAGCAACTGATGTCTATGTTTATTGTGAATATATAAAAGTGGCGTTAAGGTGCAATTTTTTGACCAAATTAATGTATTCCGAATTTTAGAAAAATAAAACTTTTGCATGGGTTAACGAACCTGTTAAAAGCAGATGTCTAAAAGTAAAACCTTCTGTATTAAGCTTTTAAAATACCAGAATTCTACATTAAAATAAATAAATTAATCATAAATGTTTTTGATTGAGATTTCAGGAAGGAAAGAACGCAAATTGCAACTTAGCTTTGAGAAAAAGGAGTAGGAGACCTTATTTTAATTTTAGTTAATACAAATTAAATAATTAACTGGCAAATTAAATAATTAACTGGCAAATTAAATAATTTATAAATAGAGACGTGCCACCCCTTTCACTCAAATATACGCTAGGCATGGACTGCTTTCTCTTTCACGGTTATTTCTACATAATTATTTCTCATGCATTTTTTAAAAAATTTATGGTACGTCAAACCAAAATAAACCCAAGTAATAATAATTAGAATCAAACTATTAGAATTTCAAAACTAATTTCATTTCCATTTGAAGATAATCAAATAATCAACAATTATCCGCCATAAATATAAGAATTTGCAGAATATTCTAATAAAAGAGTATTTAAAGCCGAAAGGTTATTAATTTTAAAAATGGAACAAAATGACTAAGTAGTCAATAGACACATAGCAATATGTGTTATTAAATTACAATTACTGTTATTCAATCGCGATTATTTTACTAGTTGGAAGCTTTAGAAATACGCGAAGGTGGGAAAAAAATACTAATCAGTATGCTTTGAGAAATTATTAGATTTCTTTTCTTGGAAAAAAGTGAAATACAAATTTTTGATGTCACAGAAAATGTATTATATGAAAACGATTAATTGAGTTAAATTTAAGTTACAAATTCTTCAATTGGAACAGGTTGAACAAGTATTTCAAAGTTAATTTCACGAAAAGAAATTTATAATATTGAATTGATGTCCTTTCAATATAAAACAAATAATTAAAATTGAATCAATTTGTATAAAAACAAAATTGATAAAAACATTTAATGAATCAGCAATTAAAAATTTATTTTTGTATAGTAGATTATAATGAATCGTTAAAATCATTCTGAAGAAAGCGAGAACTCCGATCATTAATATTTCTTCTTTTTTGAATAGTATTAATCTAAATTGATATTTATTACCTATTAGCTTTGTTTATAGCAAGGTAAGAACAGTTTGTTTGTTTTTTAAGTAATTTTAGGTAAGGTATTCGAACTTTGGTAAGAAAATATATCAGATTTTCATAAAAGTTTTCTTTTCAAGTATTTTTCTCAGAAATATTATTTCACTGTGACTGTAATTACCGTAATTATTAAGGTTTAAAAAAACATTTTCTAATTGATGGAAGAAATAGATGATTTATTATTATTATAAATTAAACTTCTTCTTGTCAAAATGAAATTATATATATATTTTTATTTTAATGAGGTGATGAGGAAGAACAAAAAAAATTATTACATTTTTATATATTTTCTTCAATCGAACTCATATATATACAGATATTCACTCGTCTATTCATTTATAATGCACCAAATTTTTAAAAATATATAAATAATTATTTTTTGAGGATTATATGGATTTTTAAAATGTCAATAAAACCAAAAATAGTCAATTATAGTCTATACACATAGAAAAAAAATCTTCATTGTTCAGGAAAATTTATATTTTTTTAAAATCAGATTAGTACTGTTTTTATTCTTATTATTATTATTATTATTATTATTATTATTATTATTATTATTATTATTATTATTATTAT
>JAOUZG010044158.1:1342057-1381609 GCA_026289955.1 Argiope argentata | reverse complement strand
TGTGTGTGTGTGTGTGTGTGTGTGTGTGTGTGTGTGTGTGTGTGTGGACAGTATTTCAATTAAGTTTGTTTACTTTCCGTTTTTAGATCTTGTATTTTATCTTTTGAGTTTTCCTAATATATTCAGTTGAATTAAAATCTTGTTACGGGTTTGTTGTTGTTAGAAATTCGAGACATACGCTAGAAGATAAACGAATGTCGAACAATGTGAGTTAAATACTAATGATCATTTCTTGATTTTCAAATCATTGATAAAATTTTAAACTGAATTTCAAAATTCCCATTTAAAACATTTATTTACAAAAGAAATTCATTATCTAAATTTTAGGTTGCTATTGTAAAACTTTTTTTACAAATGTAATCTATTATACCATCAAAAAATATTAAATTTCCTTGCTCTGATATTGTCATGATATATCATGATATACCTCCCTTCCCCCCCCCTTACCACACACACAAAAGAACACTCCATCATTATCTTTTATTGTTTCGAGAAGTTCTTAAAACCCTACTTTTCACAATTAAAGGCACGTCGAAATTAAAAACATATAGGTGATATCATCTGCAAGCAGGGGGTTATTTAAACCTCTCAAAATTTCAATTATTTCACTTTTTCTTATATAAAATTTGTATCTTCATTCTCACAAATAAAAAGAATTATCTAGACCAAATGTCCACGAACACCAGCAAATTTCAGCAGTATTGAGACAGTTTCTGCGAAATTGAAGACGAATTTTTTTCACTTAATTCTATTTAAAAATTTTAAATACTTAAGTGAAGATTGTCTGGAATCCCTAAGTCAATCAAGTTAGCTTTATCAGCTGAATACATTTGATTTTGCAACCGAATCGAATTTCTTCTCAAAGTGATTTTATCTCACTGTCAAATGGAATAAATTTACTAACTTTTTATCATCTCGAAATTTATTTATTTATGGAAAAAATATTCAGTTTTCGACCGTATTTTAATGTTTTATTATGCTTAACAAGCATTTTTAAATAAACTGAATATTTTTTACAAAATAAATAAGCAAAACTTAAAATCAAACGATATTTAAAATTGCATCATTATGTATAAATTTTAAAAAATGGTGATAATTGTTTTACTAATTTTACTGCTAATTAGTTTATGTTAGATTACTTTTGTGTCATGCATTTTGTTTTAATTTTTATTTTTTAAAATTATTCCATATTTTATATATTTATTCCATATTTTAGTCATAACTAAATATTATGATATGAAAAATTATTGAATATGTTATTTTTTCTAATTTAATATTAGAACGAGGTTTTTTCCTTACTCATATGCAGAGAATTTGATGTGAATAATTCACTATATGAAGAACGTTGTAATACAAAGAAAAAATTATTATCAGTAAATTAACGTGTTTCCAAATCAGATATTTCAAATTATTAATTATAAGCATCCTTCCTTTCTTTAAAATCTTGTTTCCGATCTTACAGATGATTAGGCATTCTATTTTTGACTTATAATACGATATCAGTTCCTGTCTGACTCACGGGAAATACAAAACGGTATGTTTTATTTATAATTGAAAGAATCATATGGCGAACTCAGTAATGATTCTCTTTATGGAAACAATACTCCACCTGAAATATAAGTATACTCTGAAATAAAAGACAATATATTATATGAATCAATTATTAATGTTTTATCTTGTTCTTTGGTTTAATATGATAAATATAGTATATTAAAAATCAATAATGGAAACGGAATGCTGTCATCGAATCACATAAATATTTTTTTCTAGAATTCGAAAACTTTTTTGAATCATATAACTGTGCTTTAATAACCAGAAAGGTGTTCATGGTTTAAAAAAATCAATGCAGAAAAAAATGAATAAATAAATGAAAAATAAAATAAATGCAGCTGTTTTTAGAAAAAAAAACATTTTCTAATAAAAAAAAGTGACACAAGCTGGAAGGGAAAGGATGTTCGTTTGTGTTGCATTAGATTCGCGAAATCCGTTCGTCATTCTAATCGAAATTTCGTCAGATTCCTCAGTAATAAGAATTGAAATAATACTTCCTGATTTAGAATATAACAGGAACTCCAAAACACAGATAAAAAAATAAAAGAATTTCTATTTCTCGATGTGATATTTTTCTTGTCTAAATAAAAATTATCAACCAATTAAAATAAAATATAACTTTATGTGATTTATCTTTTGATTATGTGTAAGAATTTATTGATAAATGTAAGGAGAGAATACTTCGGAATTTTAAAAGAAACATAAAGCAATCTCTAAGAACAAAGCAGTCATGTAAGTTTCATTTCTGTTCGATTCGTTGTCTATCACTTCGTGTCATTTTTACTTAATCACCTTTGATGATTAGTTGATTTGCCGAGATTAAAATTTGGTTTTAATTAAATATTTCATATAATTTGTAATCAATGGCCTCCTCATTAAAATAATTTAAAACTTATAACTGTGATATCTATTTAGATTCATACTATTTTTAAGCTCTTACAACGTTTTGCTGATTGGACTATTCATTTTTCTAATTTTCTGTGGATATCTTTAATCATCAAAATTATAATATTTTACTAAATTTTCATATTACTTAATTCTGAAGTTAAATCTTAATCGTAAATGTAACAAAATTTCAAAGCTTTTATTAGAAGTAAATATTTTATATAAATACTATTCAACATGGAAAAATTAGCTCAATCTTTGCATCTTGATCATCAACAATGGGGGGAAAATCAGGATGAATGTTAGTTGTAATCATGAAAAAAAAATTCCTGCTTTCATTCAGCAATGAAATACATTTTGCCGTAAAATATATTTAAACTGATTTTTAAAAAAGAATTAAAAAGAATAAAACTTATTGGATAAATTAGTTGATATAATTAAAAAGATAATATTTTAAGCTTTAAAATGATGCAAATAATTTTTGAGCTATATATAATACTTTTGTAAATTATCGCAAAATAAGCGCCACAATTATGCATAATTTTTAATTAATTAAAATTAAAAAAAATTCCGAAATGTATATTTTTACTCTATTAAAATACGTATGCACAAGTTTGTAGTTTTGTCGCATAATCTTATTCTAATTGGGCCAATATATACTATTAGATATGCATACATTTATCTTTATCATTAGAAGAGATAGAATTCGGATATTGTCTAATCCAGTTGAAATTACAAACGCGGCAATTTTTCATTTTCAGATTTCTCAGAAAAGGCACTGCGTCATGAATATGAGCGTGAAAATGTATACGGATTTCCTTTCGGGTAACTCTTTCACGTTTTTCGATATCTTTTGTTTCTTTCTTTAAATGATTCATTTATATTCATGGAAGATAATATCCATAAATTTGTAAAATATAATTTTCTATTCCAGATATATTTTTGTTTGTTTGTTTGGGAGCTACTGTATGTGAGCGCGCTTGTTATTGTCTATTTTGCATGACATTATTGCGTAATTGCTAAGGACCGATCTCAAACTACAATGTAGCTTAAGATTAAACGAGATTGAGGGGAGGGGAGGGGGAGAAGGATAAAATTTTATAGTTATCCTCATTGGACATTGAAATAAAGAAAATTTATGGTTCTAGAAAGTATTAAAACCTATGAGAGGAAAAAAGCACGTTCATTTGATGCTGCGTACGCAAAAATGGAAAAATTTATACGAACGATAACAGATATCTTAAAGAATGATATCAGCATGGTATATATCCTCTATGAAATGCGATGCGACTTTCCATTAGTCAGGTTTTCTACTGCATTATAAAGCAGAAGTATGATACAGTTTATCATACTTCTCTGTTAGTGCCTGGATGAGAATGTTCCTGTTTGTTTTTTAGGCTAATTTTGACTAGAAAATCACAGACCAGAAGTATCTCAAACATTTTCAATAGGATTAGAGCAGAGGAAGGTGTTGAACTTTATTTCTCGTAAAAGTTGTTGAATATTCTCGCTGTCTAGATAATCCCGCTGTCTAGAGTATCCGATGATGTGGCGAGTTGTTCATTAAAACAAATTTCTCAGAATTTGGAAGATGTGTTTACTAAGCGAGGTAAAGAAGCTTCATCAATATATTAATTGCCGGCCATAATCTCATCTGCAACTACACATAGGAGTGTTCTGACGTTGATAGTTTTTTGGTTGGTTCTTCCCACTATACCGAATGTCAAATATTGGAGACTTTTACCGAAATTAGTGATTAAACATTTATCCCATTACCACTCACACATCAAATCAGTTGCCGTCTACAACTGGATGAGAGACCGGACTCTCATTTGAGTATAGTGAACAATCCTAATCCTGTTTGATCCAACCGCGTTTTTCATGACGTTATGACAAACAGATGGTATGGAATAACCTGGACAATGGGATGATTACGTCTTAAGAAATATTGTCCTTCTTCTTTCAGGAATTTGGTTGCGGTATTTTGGGAACTTTTACCGAGAATACCAGCTGAACATTTACCACTATACCAAATAGGAGTGCTCTGTCATCAATTGGTTCTTTGGTTGGTTCTTCCCACAATACCGACTGTCGAGTATTGGAGACTTTTACCAAGAATACTGACTAAACATTTACCACAATACCACTCTTGTACCAAATCAGTTGACATCTATAACTCAATAAGAGATAGAACCAACTCTCATTTGAGAATAGTAAACGATCCAGCTTATTAATCCTGTTTGATTCAACTTCATTTTTCATGACGCCATGACAAACAGATGGTATGGAATAGTCTGGACGATGGAATATATACAAGTCTAAGGAACTACTGTTCTTCTTTCAAGAATTTGTTTACAGTATTTCGGAAGATGCGTTATCCATATATATCATCTGCCGCTTATTAAGCCGATTCTTTATTTGCGGTAGGATATTGCTCTTATCTTCAGCAAGCGTCGTACTATTAGCATACCGTCCCTATGATACTACAAATTCTAACCGTTTTAAAACTTTCCACGGCGGTGAAATAATGCTGCAAACAATATCTAACTTCCTGATAATATCTGCTAATTTTTTATAATTTCGTCCTTACCAATAATATATATCCATGTGGTAAATGATATTGGTAAGACTAACTGGAAATGCTAAATTGATCATTAAAAGCTTTCTTGAATTAACTATCAACTCCTGTTAAATACTTTAAATCTCTTATAACGTCACGAAGAGGAGAGAAAATAAAAAACTGACCATACTTTATAGTGTACATTTTTATTTTTCACATTCAGCTTTCTTTCATTTTATGATTGCGGTGGATGATACCGTTCGTCTGTTCTTAAAGACCATACATCACCGTGTTTCCTTATTTCAAATATTAAATTATAAAACAGAAAGTCAAAAGTTTAGAAAAACTGTAATGGTAATTTATACTCATACTTTCAGTAATGAGTGAGTTTCAAAATCTATTTGGGAAAGGTGCATGTTTTAATGATCAAAAATGCCATTCATGTTTTTAAAAAAGGCTAAAAAATTGTTCATATCTACGAAAATAATTTAATTGAAATTTCTTTAAAGTGAAGTTCATTCAATATGTATTTCATCCTAATCTGTATCCGTATTACTAAAAAAATGATTAGATTGGTATAATTTTTTTATGAAAATTTAGTCAATGTGTATTGTTGTTGTTAATATTATTTTGAAAGCTTTCTTAATGTCATTTTGTTTCAGCTTGCTTCTTCTATAACTGTTATATGTTTTAAATTAGAAGATATTTATCTGTGTATTACGTAATTGTTTTTAAGTTTATTAGAGTACAACTTTAGAAAACGCGGAGTACAACTACAAAAAAGTTAATATTTGAAACTGCTTTCAGAAAATGTCACCCCAACAAAACATCCTGTCAATAGAAATAACCTTCAATAAAGAGTGTTTCGGAAACAGTTGAGTGAAAGATAATAGAGAACAATTCCAAAAGTAATCATTTATCTCTAAAGAGTTGGCAGGCTGTCAGAACCTTGGAAAGATGTTACGGAATTTTCTCTCGATCAAACCCAATCGAATCTATCAAAAATATTTCGAAAAAGAGCATTTTCTGGTACGTGTTTTTTTTCTTATAAACTTTTGAAATTGTTTGATCTTTTTTAATTTCTTTTTTAATTGTATCGAAGAAATTAATGAAAACTGATCTAAAATTTAAACTTGTGAATTAAATGTGCATAATTATAATCATCAACTATAACCTAACTAAATTTTTTATAATCTCAAAAAAAAGGCATTATCGGAGATTCAGCAATTTAATTGAACGAAAGAACCCAGAACCTCTTACTTATGCTTGATTAAAGATATCACTTTTAGGCAAACGGTAAATTAAATTCACGTTAAATTGTTTGAATACAAATTTTTTGGCAACATCTTATTAAAAGAAATGAGAAGAAATATCTTCTGCTATTTTTAAATTTATTCTTCTTTCAAAATGTTGCACATCAAAAAGCTATGGATTGTTATTGGCTATTTTTACGGTTTGAAAAGAAAAATTTCCATATTCCATGACTGAAAAATGTTGTAAAATGTATGGTATTAAAATTTCAAAACTAAATTCAGCATAAATTATTAATTTGCAAATGATAATCCAACAATTATTTCTCCTTCATGGAAAGAAGATTCCAGACGAATAATCGAAGAAGGAATGTACAATTTCAAATATTTCTACAGTAAATTCTCTGATAATAAGAGAAATTCCAGCCTAACAGAAATAAATTGCAAGTTATTAAAATACATCTGCAGCTATAATATATGAAAGAATAACCCCCTACTCAATATTTATAAATTTTTTTATATATATGTTCGTCAGCTTTTGACGTAGCATGTCGTTTAATCCACAACAGTTTATAGAAACGTGTAAAATAACTATTTGCTCAGAGATCAATGGAAATAGATTGAGACCAGTGATGAAACATAAGTTTACTTAAAGGATTATAATCAAAAGTATATAATTTTTCTATAATAAAGCATATTTATTATAGAAAACAAAGAGAGAGAAAAACATATATATTCAATTCCGTCAAAACAAAGAGAATTTCTTTTTAGGGGCTTATGATTGTTGTAGGGCTCGTCTACAGTGGCAAATAAAAAAAAAGATTTATTTTTAGAGTTCAAAATGTTATACTCAACTCAATGTATTCTCAAGAAAAAATTTTGCGTTGGGCTCAATTGTCCGAATGAATTTTAGATAGTAAAAACTCTACAAGAGGGTTGTATGCTCGGAAGTCCGCCATTGGCATCCCACTCACTCCTTCCCTCAAAAGAGAACGTGTACAATGGTGAAGACAGTACCAACACTGGATATAGCTCCAATGGGCTAAGGTTCTCTTCACAGATGAGTCCAGATTCAGGCTACAACTTGATTCTCGGTGAATATTCATATGGAGGGACCCGATACCATTCCAGTAACATCAAGGAAATGGACTATTATGTTGGTGGAGTACTGATGGTTTCGGCAGGAATAATTCAAGATACCCGCACGCAACTCCATGTGTTTTACACTGGTTCCGTGAATGTCCAGAGGTACAGGCAGGAGATTCTACAACCCTATGTGCGTCTTTTCAGGGGTGTTGTTGACCCTGAATACGTTTTATGGACAACAATGCCAGACCACATAGGGCTGTCATGATTGAGGAGTATCTGGAAAGCTAAGATATTGATCGAATGGATTGACCAGCCAAATTTCCTGTCCTTAACCCCATTGAAAATGATTGGAATGCTCTTGGAAGGGCTATTGCGATACACCAACACCCACCCAAACCAATTCCGGAGTTAAAAATTGTTCTGATGGAAGAGTGGGAGGGTCTTCCACAAGCACTCCTTAACTCTCTTATTAACAGCGTGCATACTCGTTGTGCATGCTGTTTATTTGTCAGATACTAGAGGCGACCACATACCATACAAGCCTCACTTTCATTGCTATCTTTCATCAAGAAGTTCAGTCCACATTGGACTGTTGATAATAACTCTTTCCAATGAATGGCACATTAATTTTTGCTTTGCACACATTATGTCATACTATAAGTTATATCCATACCAAATTTCATTTATTTTTATCCAGTATTTCTCCTTGATCAGGGAATAAGAGAATATTTTTTAATGAAGTTACGCTAGTTAATGCGCTAAATTAAATTGAAAGTTAGGAAATTAATTTGAATTGAAATTAAAGTTTATATATGATACAAAAATAAATCTAATTAGGAGCGTCTCAGTAAGATTGAGCGCTTCTGAACTAAAAAAAATTTCGATAGTTGCAGTTGTTAAGTTTAAGGGCTGAGAAGTAATTCTTAGTTCCTGATTTTGATTGTTTTTAACATGATTTATATATCTAATTAAGTAAATAAAAAAACCTTCTAGGTTTGCTCTTTTTCCTTCATTTGAAGTTATTTAAATGTTCGTGGACTAAAGTTTTTGTGAATGAAATGATGTGAATTTGAAAAAAAAATTGATTAAACAAAAATAAAGGAATAAAAATATTTATTGGTAATATACAAAAATAATCAGCTTCTGAAAAATTTGAGAAGCTTTAATGCTTTCGAATGCATTGCATTATAATTATTTATTTATTTAAATGTGGTAATATGCGTCCTGTTAAATATTTGTTTCCCAATAAATGCTGAATTATTCAAATATTCGATTGAATCATCTGTTTCAATATACTACTTTTTATTGTTTTCTCTGTGAATTCCAAAATATTAGCTTAGATTATAAGGAATCTATCTACATTTGCTTTCAGATTATTGCATTACTATGCAACGGTTTAGCTACTGAATTTAAACAAATTTATTCTGTGATTATATCAAATATATGCCTTTAAATTGGCTGAAAGGAAATTTTTTCAATATCTTATACTCTTATATTGTATAAATATTCTTTAATAGAAACATTAGAAATCTTGGAAATCATTTTTTTCATAAAATCTTGAATAACTTTGAATGAATATATTTTCATTCTAGCTTTCCCCGCAACTTCGTATGCATGGAAAAGCACATAACTAACCTAAAAACAGTTTATTTACAGTGCGTGCCGGAAATAAAGCAAAACAGCAAATCAAGTTCGTATTTCTTTAAAATGAAGTCAAATCTATTTTATTTATCGATCGAGATTGAGATAGCTACAACAATATTATACACATATTTTTTAAACTTTTAATTAAAAGGAAAATACAGTTGTCAGCAATTACAACTCCCTTCACATGCGTGAATTTTCAACGCCAGTTAGGACAACACAGGGGCATTAAATTTCTCCAGTTGGGTTAACGCAACACAGATTAGAAATATTTTATTTCCTTTATTTTGATTCATTTTAATTCAAAATCACTTCAAAGTGAAACCAAAAAAATAGATTACTTAACAATGTTTGATTTTTAAGGCATCAAACGCTAAAAAAATTACCAGAATCATTAGAAATAATCGGTTAACAACATGTTAAGCCAAACCTCGTTAATGTGGGGGAGAAAAAACTAATGTCTTATTTATTTGGCGATAGAGAAATCAAGATTTTTTTGTTGGAAAGTAAGAAAAGTGGCGTTTTTAACTATTTTCCTCGCAATTTTTTTGTTTTTTCTCTCTATATAAACCTTGCTCGAGTCTTAAAGAAAATATTTTTTTTAAAAATTAGACAAATTGGTAGAGCCTTTCTCGAGTTTTGCGCTTAGCAACACATTTGGTGATTCATTTTTATTTATTTAGACTAGCCGCCTTTGGCGACCAGTTGGTTCGCCAGTATTAATGCTCGCTAAAATTTTCATATAATATTTTATGTAGCTGTGTCTCATAACAGGTTTTTCACCAAACTATTTTTTAAACCAAATTTTGTTGATCATATAATTCATTTATAGTATTATTTAGTATTATTTTCTTCAAATGTTCTGTTCATTCTGCAACCCATCTTTTTCTTTCTATTCGAGCAATGATTGTCCCGGAATTGATATTTTACTTAAATGGTGGAGGGAAAGGTCTAAAATACTACGTTTTTATAGAATAATGAGATTCAAATTTTCATAAATGTAAACACACTAATAAATAAAGACACAATTGGTTTTCAAGTGATGCGTAAGTTTAAAAACAGCTTTCAAAATTCCGCGCACAAAGGAAATAATGGTGACACAAACACACACCCTTCTTGTCTTTTCTTTTTTTTTTTTTTCTTCACTACTTTTCTTTCTACAAACCCCTTTTTTCAATTGGTTTTTCTTTTTTTTTCTTCCCAGTTCAGACTTTATTTTGAGCAGGCATAAATTAAATATCCATACAGACTAATAATATAAGCAGCTATTTTCTTTCTTTTTTAAACAACCCGTTATCTATAAATGAAACCCAACTGACTTCGTGTATTTCTTTCTAAACAAATCGTAATTTACTACTTTCTGCTATCTTACTCAGTTGGTGTGGGGGAAGAAAATGAAAAATTTTGGCGGAAAAGTAAGAAAAGTGTCGTTTTAACTATTTTCCTTGCAATTTTTTCATTTTTTCTCTCCATAAGAATCATCCTCGTGTCTTAACAAAAATATTTTTATAAAAATTAGCCGAATTGGTCGAGCCGTTCTCCAGTTTTGCTCTCAGCAACGCACTTCGAGAGCCATTTTTATTAACATAGATAAGAAAATAACTTTTTTAAAATAAAACGGCAATATTTATAGGAGGCATATTATCTAAAAACTGGAACACGCTTAATGCAAAATAAAAAAAGTTCAAAGTGCTCTACATTTAAAATTGTTGAGCTTAAAGTTACCAAACTTGGTACATCGTTGTTTTTGAATAGTAATATCTCATTACGAAAAGATTTTTTATATTGTTCTTAGATTCTTAATTTAAAAAATAATCAAAAGTGTAACGTTTTTGCTTCATTAATTTCAAAGCATGTTATTACACAAAAGTTTTTTCTACGACATTTTAAATTTTTAAAAATGATCTTTTCGTTAATAACATTTTTATTTTTATGCAATTTTTACTTTCTCGTGCACGAAGTATATAAATAGAAAGTATTGCACTCGTACTGAAAATTGAACTCAGATTTCGGTGAATGGCCAAATTTTTGATTCCCTTGAATCCGAAAAACTCACTTTTTGAATTTTGTCTGTCTGTGGACATGATAAATGGTTTGAGCTAAACGGATCAAATTTGGCATATTGTCACACCATCAAACTTGTAGATTTCTATCAAAATTTGATCTAAATTTAATCTAAGGAAATCTGACGGTTCGGCTGACTGAATATAAATTAATACAATAACTACAAAAAAAAGAGAGCTTGATGAATAAAATTTGAGTCGTAAATTTAAAATGAGTAATACCTATACATGACAAATTTGAAGCCAAATACATCCAGTACTTTCCCAAGAATATAAATGCAATAGTTCAAAAATACATTTACTGAAATATTTGAGAAATCGTTATGTTATTTTATGACTGCAACTGCAGGTCTGTGAAAAAAAATTTGGTTTAAATTGGTATGAAAAAAGGCTTTTAACACAAAGTCAGTTGTTAGGGCTTACGCATCAATTGCATAACGAGAAATTAATTCCTATAATTAATGTGGTAATAGGTTCTTGTTGTTGGTTTATGGCACTTTCTCAAACTCACTGACTGTCAGCAATGTAAACCGACTGAGAGTCTTTCGTTTATCAGTAGCAACAACTAGGGCCAAGAGAATGACTTAGCAACACACCTGACACAAACCCTTTTTACGGGGCTGACTTCATTCATTCGTCCACAGATCGTAATTTAGATCTGGACCAGAGAGCGATCACCTCTGACCCAGTATCGGGAAATCTTCAGCTGTCAACGTTCGAACTCGCAACCTAAGGTATACGAGTCCAACTATCTACCAACCGGGCTATTTCGATCCAATAGGTTCTTTCGTAACTACTATTCATCAATGATATAATAACACGAAGTATATTTTTAGAGAGTATTCGAGGGACTGAGGGAGGAAAGTTGAGGGATACGACTCCTTCTGTTTTTTGTTTGTTTGTTTGTTTGTTTTTACCTTTGATACGAGAAAATGTTTAAAAGTAATTTTTTACATATTTTACAAAGAGTAGTTTTAGCTATTGCATTTATAAATTTGTATATTTTGATGATATTTTCCTTATATATCATCCACAGAAATGCTGTTATTTTGCTTAAGCTAAAAATTTAACGTTATACAAATAAAAGAATAAAACAATAATATAGTATCACGGACTACAGATTCGGATCTCCTTTATTTATTTATTGAAATTCTATTTTG
The DNA here is from genome assembly GCA_026289955.1 of Argiope argentata. NCBI lineage: Eukaryota > Metazoa > Arthropoda > Arachnida > Araneae > Araneidae > Argiope > Argiope argentata. The sequence goes on along the minus strand of JAOUZG010044158.1, from coordinate 1,369,407 downwards.
GCAACTATTTATATTGTCGTAACGGAATATTTGAATTATGGTGCTCGATTAGATATTTGAAATGGCATATACTTCCAATTCTAATTTTTAAATAGTTCTTTTTGAGTGAATTTGTTGTTTACAAATTCGAGTTAAGTCAGGAGTGAAGGAACTTTCACTGTTAATTACTTTGAGCTATTGGTATAATTTAAAGAAATGCTCAAAAGTAATTAATTGCCTTTAAAAATATGAGACATTAAGAAATTTCCACTGAAATCTATTTATCCTTCCAGAACCAAAGAAGATGTACAAAGAACGACTAGTAAAAACTTTCCATATCGAGTCGAGAAGCAACAAATACAAGATAGCCGCCCTCCTTTGACTTGCTATGGGTGCGGTAAACCAGGATTTATAAAATCAAAATGTCCCCACTGTTCAACACCTACCAGACGAAATGATTTCCAAGCAAACTCTTTGAAAATGCTTGCTACGCATGTAGATACGCCTACGACTATCACTTATATCGACATCACCGTTTGTGGACAAAGAGCTCGCATATGTGCAGATACTGGTGCAAGTTGTACGGTTGCTGGTGAAAGACTTTATAAAATATTTCAGGAGAAACAAGTACCGATGACAAGTAAAACCATCAACATGTCTCTCGCGGATGGACGATTCACAACAACTCAAGCCTTCACATCAGAGGTAGTCGTAAATGTTGAAGGAAGAGACATTGTAACGGAATTTCTGATTCTGCCGAAATCGAAAGGAAATAGAACCCTCCTTGGATATGACTTTCTTGAAAAAGCAGGCATCGTCCTTGACCTAAAGAATAGATGTTGGTTCTTCCATGACAACCCTGTTCAGGTGTATCCATTTGGAGTGGACCTCGAAGCACAATGTTCTGAGCCAGTAAAAAGCATAGAAGTGAATTCTTGCGACTTGCGGGATGATGAGGGACAAAACCTAAGCCCTCATGAAAGACTACAACTCAATGATCTGTTGAGAAAATACGAGAATAATTTTCAGCTAGGGGGAGATGCTACGCTATTTATTGAATACCACCAGGCATGGAAAGAAAAACTGCCCATGATTAGATTTGCATTGAATACCGCCAAGAGCGATTCAACTGGGCACTCTTCTGCATTTCTCCAATTCGCACGTGACTTAAGAACTATAGATGATGTCAAACACGACTTAAAAGCCGTAATAGAAAATGACTACTTCGTTCCTGAGATTACATCAAATTTAAAAAGGTTCGCAAGAACTGTACAACAAGTACGAGAAAGAGTTGAGAAACACCAAGATAAACAAAAACGGTATGCTGATAAGAAACGTAAAGATACTCCAAAATTTGTTCATGGTGACAAAGTCTGGGTTACTCTCCACCCTGTTAGCAAAGGCTCATTGAAGAAAACTAGCAAATTCATGCCTAAACGGGACGGTCCTTATATGATAGTGACTGCAAGGTCGCCAACAACTTACGATATTGCCGATCCCAATGAACCAGACAAAATCCTCGGTAAATATCATGTTTCAGCCTTGAAACCTTATCAAGAACGAAATAAGTTTCAAACATCAGACCGGGTAGCTCCAGTAGCTCCTCTTAGAAAAAGAGGACGACCAAGACTTCTGTCACCTGACTTCTTGCCGAGGCGGCCACGAAGAAGTCAGAGGGGGAGGATATAACGGAACTGTGGCAATGTCACCTAGAGGAAACATCAGCGCCACCTAGATCAGTCTATCCACCTACACCACCACAGTTAGTCGACCTCCAGCCAACATAGAGAGAGCGTCTCGATTGAGGATTGTCTTTTGTTTTTCGTAAATGTCTTAATTGGTTTCGTTATGTTGTCCCTTTTGTTATATAACTGTTTGTGTATGTGTTTATGTTTAGTGAATGTCTACAAATAAATAATATTAAAAGCTAGCCGTGGTAGTTATTGAAGACAAACGGTTATAAGTTTTTATTTTTCTGAGACTCCTTTCTCGTTTTCAGTTCATGAACTTTAAATTTTCGAAAGGAAATGAAACTGAGTTCATGAAATTAAATAGAGAAACAGAATTCTGAGTAAGACGAAAATGCTCATCGTATCTATGCATAATTTGTCCAAATTGGAGCAATTTGAGTTACAGTTTCGCTTTGACTGTATTAATGTCATGGTATCTTTAGACCACTGAAACTGCTTAAAAACTTGATTCAGCATATCCAAGATCTTTTTCTTGATCTTGAGACTATATTAACAATAAAATGAACAGAAGTATTTAGTCGAAATATTATCAATATATTGAACAAAATTCAAAATATAGAATAACATCGAGGAAATATCTTGCAATATCTCTCTATCAACAGGAGATGCAGAGACATGGGAAATCAAAAATTTATATTATTCTATTTTTCATATTGTGAGACTATGTGTCTGATGTCATTATATTATAATGTCGATGTATTCTGAGAACAACAGCTTTTCTTAGGAAATTAAACTGAAATTCCCCTCAGGAGTTTTCAGGACAAATTTTTGAGTGAAATAAACAAATAGATATTGAGTAACATTTTTATTAAAGTGCTTTCCCTAGATTTTTTTTGTCATGGAAAGCTATTCAACAACTTAATTATTATAAAATTGTTGCTATGTGTCTTTTACATGTTAAGGTAGAATTCAATTGAACAGTGAGTACGTTTCTTAGTTTAGAAATTAAATTTGATATATATTTTTATAATTTATATATCATAACAAACACCATGGGAAGCAGTTAATTTATAAACAAAAGCCTCTCTGACTATGTAGTATATAAGTGTATATGTTTCACATATCCTACAACACAACTGCACCTAGTTTCCCAAATTTTTGCCCTCTTATTATATGACATGATGAATAATACCTACAACTCTTTCAAATATTAAAAGCAAAGAAAATATTTAATTAAATCGAAATTAACAAAAAAATTCACACTAAACAACAATTTATATATTTTTTTATTTTATTTTATTACTTCTTTCGACAGTCCTTTTATTAGTATAAATGTAGTGATTTAACAATGGTTAAAAGTAAGTTTAAGTTAATCACTCAGACTGAAACAATGACAACCTTACTAATACTTCAGCCTTTGGGAACAGAATTAGAAGTAATAATATAACGAACAACAATTTGTGGAGAAAATAGCATTGTTTTTAAACATCTGGTTTAATTTATATACTCATTTTAATGAAAAAACATCTTTGACGTTAACTGCATTTTACATACATGTTTTACATTAAAATATTATTTATGAAATAATTTTCAGCCCGAATTATTTCCAAGAGACCGGGATAGCCAGGCTGATAGAGCGTTGGACGCGTGTTTCTTAGGTTGAGAGTTCGAACTTCGCCGGCCGAAGATTCTCCGAGTGTCTGGTGGCTGGCGCTCGTTAAATCTGCCATGGTCACGAAGTCCTCCATGTCGAGAGTAATACCACTGGGGGTAATAGGTCAGAGGTGATCGTTCTCTGTTGCAGGTCTAAGCTGCTATCTGTGGATGACTGAAGTCATAAAAAGGGTTTCATTAAAACCGGTTTTGTGTAGCTAAATCGCACTCTTGGCCACTATTTGGTTTATGCCCTATCAATCAGTTTAAATCGCTGACAGGCCTGTCAGTGGACTTGAAAAAGTGCCATAAATAACAACAACAATTATTCCCAATATATGATTAGTTGTGGATAATTTTGCGTCTACAATTTTCTTAAAATATAGACATTTCTCCTCTATTCGGCATAAGGATTTTAAGTTTAGACCGAATATATAACTGGATAAAAATGAGAAGAAAGAGGTAAAACTCTGATTGTTTTTTAATTTTAAAAACTATTCACTTTATAGGAACGTTTTAAGTCAAAAAAAAGTCTGCAAAATGAATTCTCGATATTTGTAATAGTTTAACTTGGTCAGTAGAGCGGCAGTGGTCTCTCGAAATTTTATCGCACGTTTTCACATAAAAATGTTACGTCTGCTTCGAATAAAGTTTAGGATCTCGTGCATGGTCGAGAACGTCCCAAGTTCTCAGATATTTATACATGATACAGTCCCATACATGAGATTTTGTACAATGTAGTACACCAGCCAAGTATTCTGAACGTCCTGCTTTGACCGAAAGAAACAAAAAGTTGACACTGACCTTCAATAGTAGTAACACCACACCATTACATTTCGTTTATCAAAGCTATGAATCAAATTTGAAGCTGGGATTTTGTATTAAATACTAAGTTTGAACAGATTTCCCAATTATCATTACGCTTACAAACATTACTATTAATGTTTTTTTTTCGGTATTCATACTCTACGAAGTAAGATATTTTTCTTTTGCATATTGATACAAATTAATTTTCGTCCCTTTTTTGGAAATTAACCATAATGATACAATTTGAATTCAAAGAAAACCACTTCTGGAATATCTTTATTTTCGGTCCTCAAATTCTAATTGATAAACTAATACTTATAAACATTTTTTATAATATAATCAAATTTTTCAAAAACACATGCATTATCGATATAAACTTCTTAACAATTAATTCCATCAATGTAATTATAACGTAAGTGGAATTGTCTGAAATTGAAAGAAAAAATAATATCCAAATTTGCTCTTTCTTTAAATGTACTCCTGGCTTAATTAAGTTGTTATAACGTTCAACTACTTATTTCAGAAGTTATTATTCTATTCACAAAATAAAATCGGAATGAATGGTCTCTCCACATTCTAATAAAAATGTTATCCCAAAGAAGCGCTGCTTGGCTATGGATTACAGCAGTTACGAAATATTAACATTTGGTGTGAATTTAGAATTTTTTTAAAATTAATTTGTAGTGTCATCCTTGGCAAGTTATTTGGCTATTAACCCTTGGTATGTGGTTGATAGCATCAAAAAATCGAATTTGTGTTTTATCTATTTGACTGAAACAAAAATTTGGCACAAAACTACATTTGTAGTCAAATAATCACATACCAAATTTGATATATATTTAAGTCTTTTAATTATCACATTGCATATTTCTAAAAATACTGACCAACAAGCCATCAATGCCTTTTTTGAATTTGGCTCAAAATTTGAAAATTTTCTAGATTATAAGTGCTAAAATTTGTGTATCAAATTTTACCTATTCATCTCTCTTTGTTTTGTAGTTATCGTGTTATATTACATTCAAGAAGACATGTTATATTACATTCAAGAAGACATGTTATATTACATTGAAGAAGACATGTTATATTACATTCAAGGACAGACAGACATCCTATCAGTGGGGGTTTCTCAAAATTTCACGTAAATATATAAATTTGGTGTAAAAACCGTATACTAAATTTCACCAGTCTACATCAAGGGATTTTGAAGTTATCATTTCACAAATAGAGATATTTTCCAAACATTCATTTTTCGAACTCAGGGAGATGTAAAACATGAAGACCCTTCAAAACATCAAGTTCAAATTATTTTTGACGATTATTATACTTTTTCTATATTACACTTACAAAGAAGTTTTTAAAAAATCAATTTTATGACAAAAGCAATAATTTTTGCTTGAATCATCTGATGAGTGTATCAAATGGTGGAAACATAGTTTACATTGCAAAAATAATACATTTGAAATGTATTTTAACTGCTACTTATATTTATAAGATAGAAATTTTTAAATGTTACTTAAAAGAGAATCTAAAGGCCCTATCACACGGCGAAATTCCTTCAGCACTTTCGACGGCACGCGATGACGAAAGTGACGTCACTTGAGGATTTGCTGTCTGGTAAACCTAAAAACTTAGGTTCACGTTATCATGTATTTATCGCTCTTTATCCGTTTCTCCTACTTAGTGAATATCGGCAGTTTTCTTATTTCATAATTCGTGGGATTCTAGTCAAGACGTTGCTTTAATTTGCAATTAAAACCGGGATAATTTTTTTAAGTGATGCCATTAGGCTTCAATGAATGCAAAAGCATTACAATAATAACTGTAATTTTTTAAAAAATTTAAACTATCTTGAAATTTGTTCCATTGCAATTCTATTGACACATTATCGAATTAATTGAAATTGAATCACTTCTGCTTCAAATTTAATTTTTTAAATGCTTAATACAATGAATATAATAAGGATTGTAAAATGAGACAAGTTGTACATTTATCGAATTTGAAAATACTTTTCTAGCCATTTTTTCCTTTGAATGTCATTTTCATTTCTAATAGTATCAATCTTTTTGTTATATATTGTAAATATTTATCGTGTCATTCTACTAATTGTAATGTTTTTATCAAAATTAATAACAATGAATTCTGTAAAATAATAAAACTTTTAAATTATTCTTAGTAACAGTTTTGTAATTATTTTTGTTGTAATAATGAAAAGTTAGTAGTAGTTTTTGTAGTAATAATGACAATTGTTACTAATTTATCAAAATTAGTAACAATGAATTCTGTAAAATAAGGTAACTTTTTAATTTTCCTTAGTAACAGTTTTGTAGTAATAATGACAAGCAAAAAAAATGCTCCTTTTGTGTTTGTATTTTATAAATTCCTTTAAATGCATCTTATCAATATTAAATTTAAAACAAAAATATATAGAAAAGAAAAATGATTTGTGGGTGTGCATCCAATTAAGCTTAAAAGGTGCATACCATCATAAATAGTGCTGAAATTTTAAAATCAATTTTAAGTACCTTCAAAGTGCTTATTTTTCTGGAAAAGGGAAAATAAAACAAAAATTCATAAATAAAACAGAAGAGGAGTGCCAATACATTTAAAACAAAATTAAATAACTTTTGAAATCTAATGATTTTTGCCTATATGAAAACTGATATTTGTTGGATCCATCTCGACAAATTTTAGGTTTTGTGTATATAAAAATAAAAACTACTATTTCTAGATGTGAAGTACAAATAATTAAAGTTAGGAATTTGAAATATGGCAAGAAATTGATTCTGGGACATGAAAAATTCACTAAGAACATTTTTTTTTTTTTTGAATTTTAATTAAAAATAAAAGCAGGATTTAAATGCATTACCACCATGTCATTGAATAAGAAGTATTTTTTACTCTTTTAAATTTGATTGAATGTTTTTCCCCTCCTTTTTATTTAAAAATAATAATTTTTGAGAATGTATATTGGACTTGATTTGTATTTATCATTCCTTTAAATAATTTTTATTTTCCCACATCAGTTCAAAATTATAAAACAATTCATCGAATAGGATTCTTCATTTGATAAATATTTGTAAATTCTAAGGCAATACACTATTTAGTCTCGCTCATTTCTAAAATTACTTTTTAAAAAATGAGTTAAATGGTTTTTTTTATTTTATTTGCAACTCCAGAGCTTTTTTAAAAAAATCTTTGTGGATTTATTACCAATATTTGTGAAAAATAGGAATCATTAAATAATTTTCATTCAATAATAATAATCAAAAATAATTTTCCAAAATATGTTATTGCATTTTCCTTAGTTTTTTTTTTTTTTTTTTTTCAAAGCTAAAGTATTAAAACTTCATTTATCTTTACATAGATAATAAAAAACAGATTTTTCGAAAAATTTCAAATTGCCAAACATAAAAAAAATATCTCCACATTACATCAGGAATGAGAAGCAATAAAACACTTGTTTTTTAGGCTGATTATTTCCAAATGTGTGGCCATTCTATGCAACTTTCTCAATGCAAATGTATAATCAGAAATCATTCTAAATTAACTGTTAATTTGTTAAATTTAAAAGAAAAAAATGTAGAAAAAGAAGCCTAAATTTTATTGTCTATCATACAAATGGTGATTTAGTGTTTTGCTAATGATAAAAGTATGATCATTTTTCTATTTTTGTCAAAACCAAATATGTTTTATATTTCTGCAACATTGAAGGAACATCTAAGTATTAAAATTTAAAATCATTATTATATTTTTCACTCTAACATTGGAGTTAAAATTTTTTAATTATATAGAAGCTGTTTACAAACTATTTAAGGAATTACTATAATCAAAAGATTATACTATTATTTGAATAAATAAAGGTTGAATATGGCCAAATATATTTCACAAAAAGAAAACAATTCACATCAGCATTAATATTTTTTTTTATTTACTTAAAAATATCCTGTTGGATCTCTAAAAATTCCATCACAAGTTCGAAGATCCTTCTAGAGAACTATTCCCCATACGGTAGTATAAGTTGCCCCACAGAATGGGAAAAAGATACCGAAACTATTTTTAGTATTTAGTAATATGTAAGATTAAATGCATGCATTTTTAGTATAGTAGCGCCAATTACGCCATTCTTGGCATGCTACGTCACTTCCAAAGTTTCACATGATTGGTTGAATTTCGTTTGTAAACAATATTTCCGTCACTATCGTGGACATTTTCAAACAGGTTAGAAAAAGTTGACGATGACGGAAATCTTGCTTGACCGGTTGCCTGCGAGCACAAATCAACAACTGACGACGAAAGTGCTGACGGTATTTCACCGTGTGATAGGGCCTTAACAAAAATAAAGTCTAAAGTGTCCCAGGTAGAACATCCTGTAGCATAATATTGTATAATATTATGCGATATTCTATGATATTAAACAATATTGCGATTATTAATCAATATTGTACAATATTTGTGTGCTACTAAGAACTTGTCGAACCTATTGATTTTTAACTACATGATGATTTATTTCTTAGTAACATGCTTTTATAATCTATAAATATTAGATAATTAGATATAAACTACGAGAAGATAAAAATGTACTATAAAGTAATTAAACAGGCAAATAAAGAAGAAAAATGACCACTAAAATTGCAATATTGCATCTCCTGCAAAATCAATTTAATGACGTCACAGTCACGTGATTCCAATCATTTTCTGTTCTTCTGAAGAAATGCTGCCATCTTTTGACTATACATAGTATAAAATTCCTGGGGAAAAAAATTATGCTGTGTAATTTTTAAATATTTATACAAACTTTAACCTTGCACCAATCAATTCTTTATTTGAAATGAGTTCTTAAAAAAAAGAGAGAGAAAGAAAATCGCGAATCATGATTTAAACGAATCTTCTTTAGACTCGCTACTCTCGCATTTTAAAGGATTCGGATTCTGGGACCATTTCAGAGATGAATAGTGCAGAATAGCATACGATTATTTCAATGTAATAATAAGCTTATATTTACTGTAAAAAAAAATTTCAGTGAAACATTAGTTTATTGGATTTCTTTTCATTGTTAATTAATTTATTTTTATTGATTGCTATGAACTCGTTCTCAATCAGTTTTACAAAATATTTCATTTTAAGCTGAATCTTCTCAACTCCGCCATATTAGATGATGCAATCCTGACGCTTATAAAATCATTTCACCGGGTTTGAGTTATAGCTTTTTTCCATTTCGCGGGATTACGATTGCATTTTGAACCTTATCGTGGTAGTTAGATCTTTTTTTACACTTTCGCTTCACATTTCAGGAAATTTACTTTTAAGAAATAAAATTCCAAAGGTAAGTTATATATATAATAACATTTTTAATTGTACGGTTAATCAACCTGATGTTCTTTTGAGTACATCAAAAAGAAAGATGAAATATGATTTTGTATGCTGAAAAATTGTCATTTAACAGATATAAGATTAACAATAAAACAGTAGGGTGATCTCTTTCATTTTTCTGTAATAAGTTGCAGTGGTATAAAAGTTCGAATGATGCAATGACTTCTCTTGTTGTCGCCGCTATTTATTTATTTCTCCCCTTTTTCGTTAATATTATTATTTATATTTGATGGTAAGACGGCTTAATTATATATTTTATTGGAAGGAGAACAGCTCTTTTTTTAAAAATTATTAACTTTATTATCATTATGTTTGCTCTATTTATTAGCATGTCTCATTTAATTATATTTTTTTAAAAATAGGTGGAATTTGGTACTAGTTAATTCAAATTCCTTACTTGATGCAAAGAAATCTTGACTAAAAAATTTATTGTGCGATTTAAAATATAATAATTAATCTAATAATTATTATAAAAATATTTATATAAAACTTATTTTTATAATTAATACTGTTTTAAATCTGAATATATAGACACAAATCTGAACCAAAATCAATGATCCTGTGGCTTTTGTTTTTAATGAAATCGCTAATGCACATGTGAAATATTTGTCAAATATAGTCTGTCTATTCAGTGTTAGCATCTGTTATGAATTTTAATTGAGAAAGAACACAAAACATTTGCAATTAGAAAACATATTCAATGTTTCTTTTTGTAATAAGTTAATGCCCCCTGAATTAAATCCATTTTGATTTCACATTATATCATTTTATTATTGCAAGCCAGAGGCAGGGAGAACAAAATACCTACATGTGAACCTTCAATACTGTCTTAGTAAATCAGGTCCTAGTTATTTTTCCTTCTTCTCTTAACAATTTTAATACTTAACATGACTTTAAGCCAAGAATTTGTAGAAGAAAGTTTCCATATAGTTTTTAAATATTGCTTTATAATTTAAAAATAATTTATGTTTTTTAAACTTGTGTAATTTTACTTATATAACATGATTGCGATAAAATATGCAATATTTAAATTATTACATCATCAGTTTCAAGTGAAAACTTATTATCTGTAAAAAAGAATTCAACATATATCAATAGCTCTGTTGTATTGTCATAAAATTCACAAATAATCCATTCATAATGTCTGAAAATATTTATTAATCCCTTGACATACAAAAATATATAACTTCCTAATTAGACAACACATCTTATCATGAACATTTATTGTTATTTTAATACCTATAATAATGTAATGAGCTTTAAGATCCTGAGAAGTTTCTAAGTGATTCTTGTTTTTTAAATTACTGAATGCATTCACTTAATTTCTGATTTAAAATTAAAAATTCAATAATTCGATGTGCATATCAGAGACTTCAATATATGTGAAAGCGGTGAATAGTATCAAGAGAAACTCTGAAAAAAATGTTTATTGTTTGAATAGAAAGTCATGGATCCATATTAAATGCATTTCTTAGTTAAAATTATCCTTATAAATTTAAAATGCTTAATAAATTGTCAAATCCAGATTATTGCATCATAATTTGTTCTTATTACCACATATTATTGACATCGCAATAGGCAATATGTTAAAAGTTCATTTTAAAACTCTGCATTTTAGTATCTTATGATTGAATTTCATTGAAGCATATAAATATTATGAATCACTTCTGACCAACATAATATTATTTAGAAGTAAAGAATGAGTAACTAAGAAATATTCAGTAGATATCAGTTCACTATTAACAAATACACATAAATATGTGCAGTTTACTATATAAAAGTGAAAATTGTTGTTCTTTGCTTACGCTGCAGATTTCCTTTAACGCAAAAATTGATTTTTTTTAACAACACAAAAAAGGCCAAGGGAGTTGTATTTCAAACTGTGTATTTTGAACTTTTATTTTTGTTTCTGATTTCATCTTATACATTGACTACAGGAATGAAAAGATTTTGTTAAGAAAAAATGCAAATAAACAATTATAATTCTAAAGAAATGATAATTTGACGAAAAAAAATAGAATTGTCACCTGAACTTATGATATATAAGAAACTGCTCACATCATAGTAATAGTGATTAATTCTTTTACAAAGTAAAAAAAGTTAAAGTTTACTGTGTAAATTTATAAATTTTAAAGCTGAGAATTTTTTTATATTGTTTACGAGTTCAAGAAATCGCAGTTTTCTCAAATACTAATTAAGGTTTCTCATTGCTTTGCAACTACATTTAAATCTTTTCCTCCTTACTAAAATGCTATAGAATATGGAGTGTAAAATAATGTCCAGAACTTTAATTGTATAATTTTTTCCCCCGATTGACTTTAATTGGTTGTACATCTAATTTTAATCTTATATATAATATGTATAATGCCATCTTAGGATAAAAGTTCTGCATTTTATGTATCACATTTTTTTAAATTTTAATTTTAAATTTAATGTATTTTTTTTAATTTTAAGAATCTACATTTTACTTTACATTTAAAAATTGAAACATCTAATCTCTTTACATCTATATTATATTGAAAGTTGCAGTCAGATGTTAACATTTATGTAGGCATCTTTTTTAATTATCTTCGTTTATGAAAGGAAAGTTTGATAAATTTCAATAACTGAAATAAATGTGCTTTAAATATTTCATATTTTTATTACATTTTCTTATATGATAATGAAATCCTGGACTTATTGTAAATGAAATACTAATGCAATATATGTGATATTTTTTATTTTGTTTAATTAAACTAGTAAAAAAATAGTTTTTTTCCAATATGATACATTTTTACAGAAATTCAAATTTAATACTTATCTGCATTGATAATGTAAAACTTTTCATTATTTAGTAAAACTTAATAATACACTTTAAATGGATTTTATAAATGAAAATATAATTATTTTTAACTTAAATGTAAATCTTATTAAATTATTTAACTTAAGTATAGTTTTGATAATAGTCATTTCCTTTTGCTAATTCATGTGTGACACAATATTCAAGAATGGAATTTCTGTAGCTTTAAAGAGATCTAGAGAGAGAGAACTTATCAGGCTTTAAAGTAATCAAAATTCATCATTACTTTAAAAATTGCTTTATTTTTATTAATTGTGTGATATTAAAAATTTTTAGAAGCTACAAAATTTGCTGTCGGATAAATTTACTATTCAGTATATTTTTCTAAATAATATTTAAAAAATCAGAAAAAGATTTTTTCCCCTCCCCCAAAAGAGAGAGTGTGTGTGTAATCACTTTCATCAGTTAAAAAAAATCGATATTAATTCTGATCACTTATTCATGTTCACCTTATAAAAAGGATCTTCTTTTTCATAATGCGATATCTGAACACAGCCTATGAAGTTTCAAAGACCTTATTTACATGTGATTATGTCAAAAGATTCCATTAAGTTTTCTGTTTAACTCATTTCAAAAATTCTTTAAATCTGCTTTAAAGAAGAAAAAAAAAACTCATATCTGAAATATTTCGATCCAGCGTAAAATCAACGGTGAATTTCAGTTTCACGTTATTCTTCAAAAATACGTGTATAAGAAAAGAAATTATTTTATCTAAAATAGCAAATGCAGATAGTATCTGTATACTTCTACTATAGATAAGACTATTTGATAAAATCTTATTTCTCTATCATTTTTCATAACAAGAGCTTATTATTATTTGTTGTGTCGTTGTGATTAATGACATTTGCCGTGGACAAACGCCGCTGATACATCAGCAGGTTTTAAGCCGGAGATATACGTCTCTTGTTTTACAAGTAGCGCCACCTAAGGCCAAGAGGACGACTTAGCTACACACACGTCACAACCCTTTTTAGGGGGCGGACTATATTCATACATCACAAATCGTAATTTAGACCTGGAACAGAGAACGATCACCTCTGACCCAGTACCCTCAGTGATATTACTCTCGATATTGAGGACTTTGCGACCACGAACAGATTTAACGAGCGCCAGTCTCCACACACGCGGAGAATCTTTTGGCCGGTGAGTTTCAAACTCGTAACCTAAGGAGTGCAAATCCAACGCTCTACCTAATCTTTATAGTCATCTTGTGTTTTTGACATATCGAATCAATTTCACTGGCCCTCTGTCGGGAAATGTCTTGTTTTGCATCATGCATTAATTTTTTCGTGGTGACTAATATATTATGACCAAAAAAGTTTTGTAATTATATTTGCATTAAAAAAATGTTTGATTTTTTTTAACATTTGTAAAAATAGTTACTATAGTTGCTATAAAAAATGAAAAATATTCGAACCCCTCGTTACGCTTGACTTGTCTATTTTTATTTTATTTTTTAAACGTGCTCTTAATTTATGTTGTGCTGTGACTAATGGCACTTGCCGTGGACAAGCCACCGCTGATACGATCAGCAGATTTTAAACCTAAGGAATGCGTCTCTTTGTTTTACAAGTAGCGCCATCTAGGGCGAAGAGTACGACTTAACTACATACACGTTACACCCTTTTTTAGGGGGTGGGCTACATTCATGCAAATTCCTTCATACGTCTCAGATCGTAATTTAGACCTGATACAGAAAACGATCTCCTCTGTCCCAGTACCCCCAGTGGTAGTACTCTCGATATGGAGGACTTTGCTACCACGAACAGATTTGACGAGCGCCAATCGCCACACACTTGCGTAATCTTTTGGCCGGTGAGCTTCGAACCCGTAACCTAAGGAGTACGAGTCCAACGCTCTACCAACCAGGCTATCCCAGCCCTTTATTATTATTTTGTGCAAGCGAGTCATTTTTTCAGAACATATTATTAGTTTTATTTCGAAAATAAGAAAAATTCAGTTAGAAAACAAAGAAGAGGGAGTAGGTTTTTTGAAAATATTACTATTAATTCTTTATCAATAATTATTTTATCAAAATAATTCCATTTCATCAGCATTTTCCAGTTACGGCTTTTGGTTAGTGTCGACTTCCGAAATTTCGTTATATTTATACACTTGCCAGGAAATGTCTGCGTATAAACGCACAGTAAACATTCTAGAGAGAAAAGAAGTACATTATTGTGACAATGTTAAAGTTATTCTCAAAAGCATTGCCTCGAACTTGAAAGATATGAGGTATTGGGATTTATAGCTACAATGGCTGTTGTCCCCAGTTTCCAGAAGTTAAGATCTAAAAAATCTTGTCAATAAACAATAAAACACACGCACAAAAAAAACATATTGGAGTTTCACTCAGTTAACAGTTAAAAGCAGTTCCGCTGGTGCACTTTAGTACATATTCGGGAGTTCCAATGAAGAGAAGATGTAATAAAAGATGGAGCATTCCATCTTTTATGACATCGTATAGTACAAATGGGGACGAGTCACAAAGCAAAATCACAACTGGATGTGGTCGAAAAACTCAAATGTTGAAGTGCTTCATCACTTGAAGAGAAGTTAATAGATTGGTCTTGTTAGTAGTTATTTTACACAACACGGTTTTGAAGGAGATATCTTGTTTATCTAACTGGAGAAAAGTCCACAATTTGTCTCTATAGTATGTATATTTTTTGCACGAGAGAAGTATGTGTTCAATATCATTGATGCTTTTACAGTCATGGCAAAGGGAACACTATGAAGGTTAAAACGATTTAACAGTCCTGGTGTTATAACGGTTTTACTGATTAGTCTGTCGAAAACAACATCTTCCCTTCGATTTTCTGACCAGGGAGATAGTGCTGCAATTCTAGGGAAAGCATTGCCTTGTTTTCTCCGCAACAATTTACGCCCGTTGAAGTCAAAGATACAAAACTTGCTTTTATCAGGGAATATAAATTCTTCCCAAAATTCAGGTTTATTTGCAGACTCATTGGCAAAATTTAAACGGTTTTACTAATTGGCTGATGAAGTGTTTGGTTTTCTACGAGCTACACTATCATGATTGTCCGTAGAGTTTCATGAAGAGGTTTTTTAAATCTTTTCTATTGAGACTTAGTAATTACTATTTGAGATTTGGTAATCTTTGTATTTAAACATTGATTTTATGATGTATCTATCGCTTTTCTTGTAGGTCAGTTTATATTTGCAACTACCGCGTGGCTTTAAGCAAAAAGATATCGATGAGTTGTAATTATTGACCAGTCTTTGGAGATAAGAATAAGTTTCTTCCAACTATCTTGCTAATTGCGAGAAGAGTTTTACCACCATTCCTTAGTCTTAAGATGATTTTCTTAATAACAAAGGCAGTTATTCCATAATTCCAAAAGATTTCATTCAATACATGTTTAAAAAATTCAGATTGGAGAAGGTTCCGAAGATACTGCTTATTACAAACAGCTTTTTGAATAAACCTTTTTAATGAAGATCAATATTAAATTTTGCTAAAAGATTTGGCCTATAAATTGCGTATTTGGAACAAAACAAGATATGTTCAATGTTATATTCGTGATAGCAAACTTAACAGTGAGGATAATTGTGTAGACCAAATCTATTCAACAGAGCTTAAGTTATCAATCATCCGGTTTAAATACGCAGTTATATTTTCTCTTCTATTTTTGAGTCATGGATTAAGGGAAAATATGGTTGGAATATCGCCAATAGATTCTTGATATTTGCTATTTGTAAAAATGCGTTTCGGGTTTTTTTTTTTTTTTTTTTTTAATTTCAAAATGAGAAATTAATTTCTCTGAAGTAATCGACTCCAGCAATGGGTGCGACTTTGCGACCTTTTTTGGGAGTACCCCCGCCTTTTCATTACAATGCATCTGTGAATGTTCTAGAGATCATACAAAGCAAATTTTCTGATTTAATTTCCCCCTAGCTTGAATTTTAGCAGTTAATCTGATTGAAACTAAATATGTGTTTACAAATACTATATTCGCGAAACCATGTTAGTTTGTTTTTAATTTATTTGTTGTATTGCCTCCAGAATTAAAATGAATAAGTAGCAAAAAATAAATGCAGACATTTCATTCCAAACAAGTTTATGGAGGCTCAAAAAAATATAGATTTGTTTGTCCTTTTAATTTTTACCTGTTCGCAAATTTTTTCTGTTAACTTTTGTGTAATTTTCAATTATTATTACTTTAAAATAGTGTGTGGTATATTTCTAAAATTATTATTGATATTCAGTGAATCGTTCAAGAAATACTTTAAATAAAAATTAATTTAATATCGGCTATATAATGTACTTTTATTCTCTAGAATATTTACTGTGCGTTTGCACGCTGGCTTTTTCTGGCAAGTGCATATACGTGAATTTTTGTTATGTAAATTAGTTAAAATAAAATTAAGAATTAGTTGTAAACTATTTGAAAGTATTTTATTTACAGCATATTATAGATTATTGAAGAAAAATATTGGATTTTTCTTTTATTGTTACTTTTCATTTCTAAACAAATTGCTTTCACGGAGCCTTTTCTCCTATTTTCTGGCTCTTGCTAAATTTTGAAGTTTATTAAGATAATCAAAAATCTTAGAAAGTTTTATCAGAAAATATTTCGTAAAAAAATTATATTAACAAAGTAATTCTTGTAAATGTTTTAAACATAATTTTTTAAGCTGAATCGTGGCCGTAGATGCAAAAGACGCTTCTTTTATTACATCCTCGGAGGCATAATTTATCTATAAGAAGCGATGGCGGAGGCTGGTGTCCGTTAACCAGTGATACAAGAGTAGAAAAAAATAAATGAGGGTCAGAGATGTAAAATATTTTCACCAGTGTTTATATACTGTGAGATTTCGATAGGGATTTCTTTACACCTGTCTATTCAGGTAGAGGAATTTAGGTATCTTTTAAAAAGAATTCGCTAAGCTAGGAATTTTTTTAATCCTTTCTCTCGGACCGTGTGAACCGCGGACTTAAGCATTTTTTCAAAGCTGTTGAATTAATTAAATAGAAAAAATGGAATGGGATAAAATAAGAATATTTTTAAATGATTAAATTCATTGCTTCATTTCATTATGAGCTGAATGAAGATAAAACTTTGGAAATTAATTAGGATTAAATTAACTTTTAAAATATATTGTAATATCTGAATTACACAACCTTAGTGCAGATTCACATGTTTTTGCGGCTATTGCCAATAATTTCGAATAAACTGATGTCAACATTTTTTCTTATAATATTACCATATTATTCTTGCTTAGATTTCCGGTTATGAGTTGTTAAATCGTAATTTTTGATTCCAAAATATGTCCTTAAAGAGCTTTGAAAAAATGAGAGAAAAATGACTAAAAATATTTTTTAACTTGCGCGTGGTGCTTGGTCGTTTAGGAAATGATATTCTGACAGGATACATTGAAATATGCATAGCAGGTTTCATTTTAATCTTTTTACTGCTTATTTCGAAAATAATCTAATAAAGTCTATCTAACTTTTATTCCCTCCTTAGGCAAAAGACCCTAAATGTCTTCCTAATCAGAAATCCACCACTGTCTATTACGAGCAAAAGTACAATCTGAATTTTCGTTTTAATTTCAAATTTAAGTATTTGTGGTTGTAAGCTCAGATGTATAGGCTATTACTTTTGGTTATGCTTCTACTAAACATTTTCTGTATTATAATTTGTAATTATTATTTAAAAGGATATACCTTCGATTTTGTTTCCTGGAAGGAAGACTTCATTCCATGTGAATTTACTGTACCTGTAAACCATTTAATATTTTTTTTTAATCACCATTCCATCATGATTGTTATCGGGAAGTTTTACGAGACGGATGATATAATTCGTTTTATTACAGCATAATAACAGTTATAAGTTTTCATTTTTAAAAATGATAAATTTGATGTATATTTTTTCTCCCGTTTTCTAGGAAAGCTGAGGACTACTGTTCAATGATGGAAGAAAGTAAACCCCAGATAGACGAGAACTTTCCTCCGGAATTATTGGAGTTCGTTGGACAAAAGAAAAAGAAGAAGGTGCGATTCCTACCTGTCGGCTTGGATTCTGTCGAGACAGTTAAAAAAGACAGTGAAATTATCTCAAATGACACTCCTGATGAATTGTCAGCACTTAATGCGGAAGATGACTTGAGTTTCCAAAGTTTGAAAAAGAAGAAGAAGAAAAAGAGAAGCAATATCGACGAATTGCCGTCTGCTATTATCGACTCTGTTTCAAGCACTGTTGAAGCAGTTGAAATTTCGTCGACGCCAACAAGTGCCGACAACGATACTGACTACACATACGAGTTCCTCCTGAAACGAGTGTTCGACATCATGCGGGAGAAGGATCCGAACAGGGATGTCGAGTGTAAGAAGAAACTGATAATGAAACCTCCCCAAATTCTACGAATCGGTACCAAAAAATCTTCTTTCGTCAATTTCATAGAAACGTGCAGACTTCTCCATCGCCTCCCTCAACATGTGCAATCCTTCCTCCTGGTGGAGTTGGGCACCAGTGGCTCCGTGGACGGTAACAACCAACTCATCATAAAAGGGAGGTTCGATCAGAAACAGATAGAAAGTGTTCTGAGAAGCTACATCAAAGAGTATGTCACTTGCCACACGTGTCGCTCTCCCGACACGATGCTGCAAAAAGACACGAGGCTGTTTTTCTTGCAGTGCGAATCTTGCGGGTCCCGATGCTCAGTGGCAAGTATAAAATCTGGTTTCCAAGCAGTCACTGGCAAGCGAGCAGCTATGCGAGCGAAAGCTACTTAAGATCTTTTATTTATTTTTAATATATTTCACATCATCGTCTTGTAATTTTAATATTATTTGCATCGTTTGTCATGTTGAAGGTTATTTTAATAAATTATAATGATGTTTATTGTCTTGATTATGAAAATCGTCTTCATCTTTATACATCATTTCGATTGTAAATTTATAATGGAGATAAAGTAGATAAAAAAATAAAGCCATTTAGCCGCCTACTGCTTGCAGATTTGACACATACATACCTTAAAAGGGGAAAACTCAGAGATTTTTTTTTATTAGAATTGAATTAATTGAAAAAAAAAAAACTTTTTTTTTCACTACGGTAAACATTACAGTGAAGAAAAAACCCGGCTTTTTTATCATCTTAAAATTCAAAAAAAAAAAAAAATCTGCTGCATTTTTTTAAAATTTCTTATTTGATTTTTTTAAAAAAAATGTTATAATCGTTTCCAATAAGAATGCAAAGAATTTTGAACTAATTTTAATCTTATCTCGAACAGGAATACAAAAGCGGAAAGAACGCTATGCAAATTGATAAAAATCACTAATATAAAGTTGCAGCTGCTTTTGAATTTTTGTTGCGCAATCCTAATTAGTATCGATATTAAAATAAAAATGATGAAATGTGTTAAATAGGGAAATTTAACTTCTCACCTTAAAACAAATCATCATTAATAATGCAGATATCAGGATAATAAACAATAGATTTGCATCATTCTGAAAAGAGTCAAAAAGATTTATTTTTCTAACATAATATTAACCTAAGGAAAAAAACAAATTTTGCAATCTTTTAGGTTAAAAATGCCACATTAATAAAATAGCAGAATGTATCCATTTTTTATGATTTTTAGAACTTCTGAAAGAAAATGAGAATAGATAAATGGAAAAAAAAGTGCAATGCTTTTGAAAAAGCATTCATTATATTCTTCAAGAAACTATTAAGATCAAGTTACGTAAAATGTTTAATTTAAGTCAACTATTAATACCGCTGAACCAATTGATTACCAAAGGCGGCTAACTCATAAGGAAGATGTTTATATCCTTGTGTATATTGAGGCTCTACAGGTCTGACCGTTTGACAAGCTGCCAAACCTGGCACATATATACCTTCAGATGACAGAAATACGCATTTTGGAACGGTTTTTTTTTCTTTTCGAATTAATTTATTAAAATTAATTCATTTATTAATTATTATTTTAATTTATTAAAAATTAAGCGAATCTTAGACGTTCTTTCGCGATGTCTTCCGAAAAATGTTACAATACAAAAATTATTTTTAAATTCAAAATATCTACATAATGATAACAATTTTTTATACATAAATTTAGTCCTTTTAAAAATATTTTTTAAGCATATGTGTTCTCGTTATCTGACCGCCGTTCAAAAATTATGAAATCCGTTCCGAAATAGTCTTAGTGTTGCTCTACAACAGAACGTTAATATAACTGAACTAAACTAGATATAAAATCGCATACCAAATTTCAATTATTTAAATGTATTGCTTAATTAGGCAAAACGTTTATATATGTGTGAAAGTAAGACAAATAAACGATAAACTCTTACAATGAAGACAGATAAGAAGTTTCGAAGATAGTTCGATGGATATCTATAATTTAGAGGTTAAATGTACACGAAATTTATCTATTTTGGTCTTTGTTTTATATTTATCGTGTTAAGTTTCTGGCGGAGAGGTTTTCTCGAAATGGATTTTATTTAAAAATTAAATAAATCTACAAATTTGGTTTGCACCCGCTCAAAGCGTTTTTCTATTGTCGTGTTCTCAAACGAGCTATAACCATATGTATGACGCAGTTTAGCTTAGTTTGGCTCTTGTGCCATTAAATCTCACAAACAGACTCAAATAAAGATAAAAATGAAATCTGCAATGCATATTTCAATGTATCATGGCAGAACATAATTTCTTGGACGGCCAAGCACCACGTGCTCGTGTAAGTTAAATTATATTTTTTTATTCATTTTAATTGCTTTATAGAATGAGTCCTTTTAATACTGCAAACGATAAAAAAAACTATGTCCCGCATTTATTTTAAAAAAATAATTAAATAATTAATCTCGTGCTCAGAAAATAACCGTTTTTTTTATTTAATTTTCTTTTCGTTTTAACTATCGCAATTTTGTAAAACGGGACTTATATTTATTCTTTAATGACATAAGCGCATTCTTACTAATTGTATTTTTCAGAATACTGTAAATATTAAAATATAATTTTAATATGAATCTGCATTACGTTCCTTGGATTTTACCACATATACAATAGTTTCCAGTAATAGTAAACTTTTCGTCGAAATTACAGTTTTTTTTTTTTTTTTTTTTTTTTTAATTTTTAAATCGGTTGAGCTCTAAAACTTTGTTTGCCATCTAGAAAAATTGAAAATTAAAGTTTTAATAAATTATCATTAGTGATAGAGAGAAGTCTCGTAATCTTCTCATATGATAACTTGAAATTTGCGGTCGTAGATTTAATTTTTTATATTAATTTCTTATAATTTGTGTTAATAATTCGTATTTTTTTTAAATTACTCTTTAAAATAGTTTATTAACTTAACAGAAAAATGAATCCTAACGAGTAATTTTAAATTTCAGTTGTAATGTACAAAATAATTTAAAAATAGAAAAAACATTGGTTTAAATAGAAATTTTTTCATGTTACGTTTACATTATTTTTTTCAGATTACATGTCTACGAAAATTTTATGATAATCCATAATATTTCCTGATAAAAAAGGAACATATGTGTGTGTCTATATATCTGTTGGCACTCCATTGTTTATTAAAACTTAATTTAATTTTAAGTTATTAATTTTGGAACATATATACTTTAGATGGTGGAAATATACACATAGGAGCAATTTTTTTGGAATTATTAAATAGAATTTTAATTAAATAAGAATTAAACGGGAATTTTAGATTTTTTTCAAAAAATAGTTTTGAAAAATACTATATTACGAAAATTATTTTTAAACCTCTTTTAAATTTAAAAAATCATATTTCCAATGACACCAATGATTTTGTCTTATAATTTTTGTTGTTAATCGTATTTTATAAAAGTATAATTCAAACTCAAATTATTTTCAATTCCTTCTATTAGCTCGCACTCCTCCTATATTATATATATATATATCCAATAACATTCCAATAGTTTTTTTAAAAAAATTGTAGTGGATATTTGATATTAATACATTTTCTTTCAAACATTAATTTTTTATTAATTTATTGAAAAATAACTTTCTCGCCAAAAAATCTACATTTCCCCGGGGCCAAATAAGTAATGAATTCGGTTCCCCCCCCCCCCAACGTCAATGAGGTTAGGCTTAACATGTTTTCGGCAGATTATTTTAAACGATTCTGTTTATTTTCATAATGCTCCATGCATTTAAAATCAAACATTGTTAATTAATCTATTTTTCGGATTCATTTTGAAGTACTTTAGAATAAAAATAATACAGAGCATAAAAAATTAGAAATTTCTCATCTGTAGTGCGTACTCCAACTTATGTAGAAAAATCACGCATTTTGCCTTGCGATAATTGATTTGAAAATTCAATGCTGATATAATTTTTTGATCAATTTTTTATAACAATTGTAATTATTATGTCGGGATATTCTTGTTGGTATGACGTTGGATTCCCCTTCCTTGGGCTGCAAGTTCGACACCATGTATAGAAAGGAGATTGGAAAATTGGCGAGAGATTCGTTTTCTACTTTTATTATTTTATATAATTTTATGTTATATTTTTATATATCTACTTTTTTATTATATTTTTATATATCTAATTTTTAATTATATTTTTTATATAAAGGGTTTTTTTATATTGCTTGTTGCTACTGATAGTGAAATCTCGGATTTTTGTTGCATACAATCAAATATAAAGATTCGGATTTTTTCCCCATGCCTATTAGATTTTCAAGATTTTCTTTTAACAAAATTTTACGATACTGGGTTTAACTTCAACAATGGTGAATGAAAATTGGAACAATGGACTTAAAATTACAGAAATGCATGATTCGGTGAATTAAAAAAAAAGGGTTAAAATATTTTACTGAGGAAGCCATTAAAACCAGTTAGGTAAAAGAATTAACTGGAAATTATTGTAACTATTTGTTCTTGCAGACTAACTCATCATCTAAGGCGGTTAGTCATATGATTCATATTAGTTGCTTAATGAATATGAATAAAAATAAATTGTCCTATTTTCCAAAAATAGTTTCAGCAATCTGTTGTAATTACATTACACACGCACGCATACACACACACACACACACATATATTATGAAAACACTAATAACGAACTTTGTATCTCTTCTGTTAAGAAGAACTTGAAATATCTTCTGTTAAGAAAAATGTGTTTTAATCTTTCCGAATATTTATAAGAAATATTCCGCTTATTTTATCTTTTTGTGATAACATATTTGCTCTACTGCTAATTATAAGTACTCCTCTGAAATAGATTAAATTTACTTTATTCAGTTACGATATTTATTTGTTGTATCATTTTTAAATGCTGATTGGTTTTACAAACAAACCAAAGCAATCCAATAAATATTTACTATTCAAAATAATTATTTGTTGCTTAAATAACAAGAAAATAATAATAATCTTTAAGTAAAAAGAGCGAATCCTGGTTTTACAATGCTAAACAAACCTATTGCATTTCAAATCCGAAGCTTTCCGCCTTTACATTACTTTAAAAGCATTGGGAAATGAGCATTGTATTATTTGATCAAACATGCAGTTGAAATTTTTTTTCTTTCTTGGAAAAGCTAGTTTTTTAATTAGATAGATGTTTCTTTTAAATAAAAAAAAATTATGTGTATAGTATTTATTTTAACACTATTAGTTTCCGTATGAGTGCAAAGAAAAAAGCTTCGAATAAATTTCGAAAGGCTACATTCATTTTTATTTATAAAAAATCTAAACTTTTTAATAAAAGCTAATTTATTCTATACTACATACAGGATAAGCGGGCAAAATAAAATTTTCCATTTATTTTCATTCTCACTAGTCAAGGATAGCCAAAAAATAAAAAATTACTTTTTTGGCATTGTGGTAAAATAAACTAAATAGGAATCGGTAATAATTTTGATTTAATAAAAGACATGCGAAAATTAAAAACAAAGAAAACTTTTTATATGGCCCAATACAATGTAGATTCAATAAATAATTACCTGTTAAGCGGATATATTTATCGATTCTTAATGAAATAGATGTTTATTATTATTATTTTGGCAGCGGATTTAAACTGACAATTTTTGTCTGATTCACCAAGAACTTTTTCAATTCCTACTATTAGCTTATATATATATATATATATCTAATATATCTAATATATAAAATTCTCGTGTCACAGTTTTCGTTGCCATACTCCTCCGAAACGGCTTGACCGATCTTGATGAAATTTTTTGTGCTTATCCGGTATCTATGAGAATCGGCCAACATCTATTTTTCATCCCGAAATATCAATTAGTTCAGGAGAAATTAATTAAAACCCCTTAATTTCTGTGAAATTAAAACCTGTAAAGTTACTTTCCGAGTGAAACCCAGCCTTCCGGAGAAGCGATCGCTCATGAGTACCTTTTCGTCCAGTAAAACCGCGTTTTTAAAATTGCCATCGTTACGCGTCCGTTCAACTTATACTCAATATCGCTGTGGAATCGGATGGACTTTTTATCGTAGACCACGGAGATATAATTTATTTTACGAAATGTCGACGCAAAAATTAAATATCGATTTTTTTAAAAAAGGTCCATTTTGGCGGGTCTATTTCTTGAACGGCCCTGTAAAATAGACGCTTAGCTGGAAAAATACAGAAAATATGTTTCCTGAAAGGCAATACGATATAGTATTCTGCAATATAATTTAAAAAATCGAATTTTTAAAACTGAATTTTTGACGAATTTTTTAACGAAGAGGCAAAATTTCGCTTTAATATTGAATTACGCCGAAACTTTTCAAGATAACTCAATCAAATTTTTTTTACATAAAATTCGATAAATTTTTTAAAATCGTGTGAAAGATTGAAAAAATCTGGTAGAAAATTGCGCATTTAAAAATTATTTTGTCGTTTATTGGGTTTCCCTCTTCAACATTACAAATCTAATCCATTGATAAATAAAAATGAGACTAAATTTTTTTTGTATAATTTGGCATTGCTTTAGCACACCCTGATCAATTTTGAAAACAATCCTGCAAAAATTACGCGTCTTATGAATTCATTCCAGTTTTTCCACCTCGCATACTTCACCTGAAAGTTGGGACACCAGTAATGCAACTACGAAACCTTCCTCCACCTAAATTATGCTATGACACCAGACTACGAATGACTAGACTTAATAAGTATGTAATCGAAGCTACGATTATTACTGGATGTGCTCGAGGAGTGTTGGTTTTAATACCCCGCAGTCCACTAATTCCGTCGGGCTATCCTTTTGAATTTAGAAGAGTGCAGTTTCCCGAAAAAGTTTGCTTTGCAATAACCGTTAATAAGTCACAAGGACAGAAATTAAAAGTAGCAGGGATCAATTTAAGAGGAGAATGTTTTTCAAACGGCCAATTTTATGTAGCTTTCTCCCGAGTCAGTTCATCTGGCAGCTTAATGATTTTATCAACAGAAAAAAAAAAAACTCCAAAAAATGTTGTATACAAAGAAGTTCTTGCTTAAACACAGGTATAACAATAAAATGTAGATGGCCTGCGTTTGAAAAGAAAATAACTACTTTAAAAGCATCCTTAAGGATCGGTAAGGACAAGGGCATATATATAAGGAATCCAGGGGCGCCGGGACCCTCCCAAAATTAGGAAAAAATTATAGACAATAAGTAATTATTATAGAGGAATTTCGTAACTAAGTGCACGTAGCACTGTTATCCCCCACTAATTCCATTACCCAAGCAATGCCGGGTACGGGAATGCTAGGAAATTATTTATTACTAGGAAATTATTTATATGGCAAAACAACGTTTGCCGGGTCAGCTAGTATATATATATATATATATATATATATATATATATATATATATATATATATATATATATATATATATATATATACACTGAAGTGACAAAAGTCAGGGGATGACTGTTAATATCGTGTCGGTCCTCCTTTTGCCCGGCGAAGTGCAATAACTCGACGTGTCATGGAGTCCACAAGCTGTTGGAAGTCCTCTCCAGGAATATTGAGCCATGCTGTCTGTATAGACGTTCATAATTGTGAAAGTGTGGATGGTGCAGGAGTTTGGGCACTAACGGACCTTCCGATGATGTCCCATAAATGCTCGATGGGATTCATATCGGGCGATCTAGGTGGCCAGATCGTGCGCTGGAATTGTCCGGAATGTTCTTCAAACCAATTGCGAACATTTCTGGCCCGGTGACATGGCGCATTGCCATCCATAAAAATCCCATCGTTTTGTGGGTACGTGAAGTCCATGAATGGCTGCAAGTAATCTGCAAGCAGCTGAACATAACCATTTCCAGTCAATGATCGGTTCAGTTGCACCAGAGGACCGAGTCCATGTCATGTAAAAACTGCCCACACCATTATGCAGCCACCACCAGCTTGAACAGTGCCTTGCTGACAGTTTGGGTCCATGGCTTCGTGGGGTCTGCACCACACTCGAACTCTACCATCAGCTCGTAACAACTGAAATCGTGACTCATCTGACCACGTCACGGTTTTCCACTGGTCTAGGGACCAGTCGATATGCTCACGAGCCCAAGAGAATCGCTGCAGGCGATGTCGTGCTGTCAGTAAATGCACTCGAGTCGGTCTTCTAGGTCGGTCTAGCCCAAGGAAGACAACTTTCGCCGCACAGTCCTATCGGACACGTCCCTCGTACGTCCCACATTGATTCCTGCAGTTATTTGACGACGTGTTGCGTGTCTATTAACATTGACCATTCTACACAGACGTCGGCGGTCTCGGTCGTTAAGTGCAGGTGGTCTGCCTGAATGGGATGCCTGAAATTTCATACTCTCGGCACACTCTTGATACTGTGGATCTGGGAATGTTGAATTCACTAACGATATCCGCAATGGAATGACCCATGCGTCCAGCTCCAATTAACATTCCACGTTCAAAGTCTGTCAATTCTCGTCGTGCCGCCATAAATCACGAAAACCCTGTTCACATGAATAACTTGAACACAAATGAAAGCTCTGGAAAACGAACTGAGCATTTATACCTTTTAGCTGCGATACTACTGCCATCTGTATATTTGCATATTGCTATCCCATG
>JAOUZG010044158.1:1304473-1341657 GCA_026289955.1 Argiope argentata | reverse complement strand
ATATATATATATATATATATATATATATATATATATATATATATACACTGAAGTGACAAAAGTCAGGGGATGACTGTTAATATCGTGTCGGTCCTCCTTTTGCCCGGCGAAGTGCAATAACTCGACGTGTCATGGAGTCCACAAGCTGTTGGAAGTCCTCTCCAGGAATATTGAGCCATGCTGTCTGTATAGACGTTCATAATTGTGAAAGTGTGGATGGTGCAGGAGTTTGGGCACTAACGGACCTTCCGATGATGTCCCATAAATGCTCGATGGGATTCATATCGGGCGATCTAGGTGGCCAGATCGTGCGCTGGAATTGTCCGGAATGTTCTTCAAACCAATTGCGAACATTTCTGGCCCGGTGACATGGCGCATTGCCATCCATAAAAATCCCATCGTTTTGTGGGTACGTGAAGTCCATGAATGGCTGCAAGTAATCTGCAAGCAGCTGAACATAACCATTTCCAGTCAATGATCGGTTCAGTTGCACCAGAGGACCGAGTCCATGTCATGTAAAAACTGCCCACACCATTATGCAGCCACCACCAGCTTGAACAGTGCCTTGCTGACAGTTTGGGTCCATGGCTTCGTGGGGTCTGCACCACACTCGAACTCTACCATCAGCTCGTAACAACTGAAATCGTGACTCATCTGACCACGTCACGGTTTTCCACTGGTCTAGGGACCAGTCGATATGCTCACGAGCCCAAGAGAATCGCTGCAGGCGATGTCGTGCTGTCAGTAAATGCACTCGAGTCGGTCTTCTAGGTCGGTCTAGCCCAAGGAAGACAACTTTCGCCGCACAGTCCTATCGGACACGTCCCTCGTACGTCCCACATTGATTCCTGCAGTTATTTGACGACGTGTTGCGTGTCTATTAACATTGACCATTCTACACAGACGTCGGCGGTCTCGGTCGTTAAGTGCAGGTGGTCTGCCTGAATGGGATGCCTGAAATTTCATACTCTCGGCACACTCTTGATACTGTGGATCTGGGAATGTTGAATTCACTAACGATATCCGCAATGGAATGACCCATGCGTCCAGCTCCAATTAACATTCCACGTTCAAAGTCTGTCAATTCTCGTCGTGCCGCCATAAATCACGAAAACCCTGTTCACATGAATAACTTGAACACAAATGAAAGCTCTGGAAAACGAACTGAGCATTTATACCTTTTAGCTGCGATACTACTGCCATCTGTATATTTGCATATTGCTATCCCATGACTTTTGTCACTTCAGTGTATGTATATATATATATATATATATATATATATATATATATATATATATATATATATATATATATAAATGCAGCTCGAAATGCGTTGCTAAGCGCAAATCTGGAGAACGGCTTGACCGATTCGGCTAATTATTTAAAAATATTTTCGTTAAGGCACGAGGATGGTTCTTATGGAGAGAAAAAATGAAAAAACTGCGTGGAAAATATTTAAAACGACACTTTTCATACGTTCCCACCAAAAATTTTTATTTCCTTCCCCCACACCAACTGGACAAGATATCAGGAAGTAATAAATTATGATTTTTTTTAGAAAGAAATACGCGAAGTCAGTTGGCTTTCATTCATAGATAACGGGATGTTTAAAAAAGAAGGAAAATAGTTGCTTTTATTATTAGTCTGTATGGATATTTAATCTATGCCTGCTCGAAATAAAGTCTGGGCAGGGAAGAAAAAAAAAGAATGAAAAGAAGGGCGTGTGAGTGTCACCATTATTTCCTCTGTGAGCGGCATTTTCCAAGCTGTTTTTAAACTTTCGCATCTCTTGAAAACCAACTGTGTCTTTATTTGTTTAGTGTGTTTACATTTATGAAAATTTGAATATCATCTATATTAATAAAAATGCAACTCGAAATGCGTTGCTAAGCGCTAAACTGGAGAACGGCTCGACCGATTCGGCTAATTTTTTAAAAAATATTTTCGTTAAGACACGAGGATGGTTCTTATGGATAGAAAAAATTAAAAAACTGCGTGGAAAATATTTAAAACGACACTTTTCATACGTTCCCACCAAAAATTTTCATTTCCTTCCCCCACACCAACTGGACAAGATATCAGGAAGTAATAAATTATGATTTTTTTAGAAAGAAATACGCGAAGTCAGTTGGTTTTCATTCATAGATAACGGGATGTTTAAAAAAGAAAGAAAATAGTTGCTTTTATTATTAGTCTGCATGAATATTTAATCTATGCCTGCTCAAAATAAAGAATGGGCAGGGAAGAAAAAAAATAATAACAAAGAGAAAAAAGAGTTTGTAGAAAGAAAAGTAGTGAAGAAAAAAAGGATAGGAAAAAGAAGAAAGAAAAGAAGGGTGTGCATGTGTCACCATTATTTCCTCTATGCGCAGCATTTTCCAAGTTGTTTTTGAACTTTCGCATCTCTTGAAAACCAATTGTGTCTTTATTTGTTTAGTGTGTTTACATATATGAAAATTTGAATCTCTTTCTATAAAAACATAGAATTTTAGACCTTTCCTTCCACCATTTAAGTAAAATAGCAATTCCGGGACAATAATTGTGCGCATAGAAAGAGAAAGATTAGTAGTACGATGAGCAGAACATCTGAAGAAAATAATCCTACAAATGAATTATATGACTATCAAAATTTGTTTGGTTTAAAAATGTTTTGGTGAAAGACTGTTATGAGACACAGCTACATAAAATATTATATGAAAATTTTAGCGAGCATTAATACTGGCGAACCGACTGGTCGCCAAAGGCGGCTAGTATATATATATATATATATATTAGCCTTTACCCGCGGTTTCATACACATTTAAATTTTAATATGAATGCATGAGAACTGGCGGTCTCATCACGGTGTAAAATGTCATCAAACCGTATCATTATGATGCTGTTGAAAATAATTTTTGTTCCCCCTCCCCTAAAAAAATAGTTTATCGCCAAATTTTGGTGAAATGGCCGAATGTAACTCGAAAGGCAGCAATAACGTTTTTAGTCATAAGGTTTAAATGAACTCTGCAACAAATTAACGTAAATTTAGAAAAAAATCAATTTACATATATATATATATATATATATATATATATATATATATATATACTAGCCGCTTTTCGCGTCCAATCGGTTCACCAGTATTAATGCTCGCTAAAATGTTCAATTAATATTTTAGCCTCATAACAGGTTTTGTAGCAAAATATTTTATATTCATAAAATATTTTGATTTTATATTCATAAAATATTTTGATTTTATATTCATAAAATATTTTGATTTTAAATTCATAAAATATTTTGATGCAATATATCATGAAATATTTTATAACCATATAATTTACTTATAGTATTATGTAGACCTTAAGATGCTCTGTTCATTGCACTACTCATATCTCTCTTTTTAATTTAAAGTGGAGACGATGTAACTGCAATTAATATAAAGGTTTTTTTTTTTTACTGAATTCAGGCTTGTCTTTAAATAAAAAGTATGAGAAATGAAAACAGAGGCGTTCATTATTGAAGTCTTCTGTGCACTACAGAACAATTTTCATAATTTATAATATCTCAAAGAGTTATTCAGCAACAATTCCACGTATTCTTCATAAAATTAAATTTTTAGTTTTATTTTTAAAAAGATATAAATGCGGTTTATAAGAATAATTTAATTTTTCGGTTTATAATATTTCAAACAATTTTGAAGTTTAAATTTTGGATAGTCCTTTTGTTCTAAGGAATCATATTCTTCGAATTTCCTTGCCACTTCAACTTTTAAATAAATAAATTTTTATATCTTTTGCGATCGAATCTAACCAATTTATTAAGTTTTGAATATTACAATATCAGAAGAATCAGCATTTTCTTAATCTAGGCCAATCACTCTTGAGAAATCTTAGAAGGTGTTTGTATCGATGATGTGATCTAATATCGTCCATTTATATAGAATAGTGATATTTAAATTTTCATAAATCGGTCAACTTTGGAGAATTTATGTACTTTGTTGAAGTGCAAATCTTTTATATTTAGGATATTAGGTTCTTAAGAATATTTTTTTAAATATAATTAACAGGACAGAGGATAAACATAAAAATTTTAATTCATAATTACTCAGCATTTATTTACATAATACATAATTATTTATTTCCATATTAATATATTGATATAGTTAAAAAAAAGTAATTCTTTGAACTTTAAGATAATTTAAAAATCAGTTCTTTGCTGCAATGTTTTCGGATTTCATCGCGGAGAAATGAGAAAATTTAGTTTAACTTTTAATTAGTAGAAATTTTAAAAAAATCTCGCCAATGTATACATTTTCACCCTCCAAGGTATATATGTGCCTAGTTAGTTAGCTCTAGATTATCTAGTCTGGTCTCTAGAGCACCAATACACACACGCGCAAACACATTCATTTAATTATAAATCTACTGGAAATTCCGGGTACTGATTGCCCCGGAATTGATATTTTGCTTAGATGCTAAAGTGAAAGGTCTAAAATTGTACTTTTGTATAGAATAGTAAGATTCGAGTTTTTTAATGTTTGGTTTAGTTCATCGAAATATAACTTTTCCTGTTTAAAATATTAGTGCCTCAAGAATATTTTATTAAAATATAAATAGAAATTAAAATATTCATATAAAGGGATAATGACGTGGTGGCTATATTGGTTATATCACTTAGAATGGTCTGTTAGATCCATATAATTTAACACGTTTTTGTAGGAAATACTACTTACACGGGTTATGAAACGTAAAAATTACAGAATATACCTTTAATTATTTGTTTAAAGCATTTTTAAAAATATGTGTTTATGCTTGCAAAATTTAATGATCTTGTGGTGGTGTGTGTATTATTTAAATCAGACCAACAGCAGCACTGGGACCATCTAACAACCTTTTACGCTTCATATCAACTAACAAATTGTAGTGTTCAAGAAAGTCAGCACCCAGTATTGGTTTTGAAACCGCTGCCAGAATGAAAGGCCACTGAAATTTGCGTTTTAATCCCAATTGCAAAGTGATTAATTTAGTACCAAATGTGTCAATTTTAGTTCCCTTAGCTGCATACAAAACAAATTTTGAAGGCGACATTTTACTACCCAAAAATGGTAGAATGCTAACAACTGAACCAGTATCCACCAAATATTCACAACCCGTGAGTTTATCGTACACAAACAAGCGCTTAACAAGGCCCTTTTTATCCGCCAACGCAGAAACGGATGGCCGAACTAGTTTTCCGTTTTGAACGTGCATGGCTGTTCGCATCTTTTAGCCTTAACTCCAAACTTAAAATGCCACCAACAATCTTTACGTTTGTTAGAATTTTGAATACCCGTGCTTTCGCGCGAGAGTGATCTACGTCGAAATTCTAGTTTTGCAAGTCTCTTTCCAATATTTACCAGGCGATTTTCAATTTTTCCT
The DNA here is from genome assembly GCA_026289955.1 of Argiope argentata. Classification (NCBI taxonomy): domain Eukaryota; kingdom Metazoa; phylum Arthropoda; class Arachnida; order Araneae; family Araneidae; genus Argiope; species Argiope argentata. The sequence continues at coordinate 1,336,261 of JAOUZG010044158.1, read as the reverse complement.
AGATCTGTTGGGTGGGATTTACCAGATACAGACGCCACTAGCTCAGGTGTTGAAATTTCAAAAATGCTATCTGCCATTTTAGATAACGTTTCCAAATTATCACTACTGACGGATAAAATTTGTTGTATTTGGAGAGGTAATCTTTGCATCCAAATACCTTTTAACAACTCGGGTGAAATGCCATCCGAAGCCAAACTTTTCATTTCACAAAGGAGCCTCGATGGTTTTTTATCGCCCAATTCTGTACCCGAAAGTAGTTTCTTTAATTTGACAGCTTGAGAGTCAGCATTTTGAGCAATTAATCTTGCTTTAATCTGTTCATAAGAATTCAACTTAGGTGTGTTCAAAACAAGATCCGAAACGCAAATTAAATCCTCACCATTTAAAGCAGAAACAACATAATGAAATTTAGTAGAATCAACCGAAATATTTCCCAAGGCAAATTGGGATTCAAGCTGAGCGAACCATAATTCAGGTTTTTCACTCCAGAAAAATGGCGTCTTAATCGCTACGGCCGAAACCTTAACAGAAGAATCGTTAGTTTCGATTTGTGCTAAATCATCAGCTTTTGGCATCTCGACTGGATGGAAAAATTAACGACAGATAATAAAGCACTTACCGCTACTTTCTTTTATGTTACCACTTGTTGTCGACATGTATTCCTTGTTCCGGGTCACCAGTTGTGGTGGTGTGTGTATTATTTAAATCAGCATATACACCATTCTACAAGAATAATTTATTTAAAACAGACTTTTACTTGAAGTCTAAAACGAAAAGGAACACGAAAATATTTACAACGATCACTGCCCTACCAAAACTACCGCACGCGCTTTTTATTAGAGCAGTTCTGTTTTCTTCTCAGTTCACTCCACTTCAATGTAAGCGTTGATCGCAGCGCCACAGATCTCTTGCATATATTGACGCTGAATAGAATAGACCGTTAGACCTAGAGATATCAAATTCGATACAGATATGCTGTAGCAAATTCTATATACGAGTAGATACGAAAATAAACACCTTGAAACGCTTTAACAATTTAAGCAAAATTTTAATGTTTTTCCGCTATATTTCTCGAATAATATTACATAAAACTGATTTTTTTATATCATTTAAATTTTTTAATGATTGAGAAATAAAAAGGTGAGATTATATTGCCATAAAAGGTAACGTATATTTTCAAATAGATTACCCAAGTGAATTTAAAAAGTCATTATTCAGTAACTTTGAAAGTTGCTAAAATAATAAAGTTACTATCATTTTATCTATCTAGCTTATAAGAAAATCTTATCCTTTATTGAGAAAATCATAGCATCAAATCAACGTAGAAAAATTAATGTATATTAATTGATTTCTAAAATCGCTCAAAATCCAACTTCATTTTAACTTTAATTTTTGAATTTTGCGGACTTTATTTTCCCATAGAATCAAAACGCTACTTTAGCAAATTCCTTTTTGGAACTATATAAGTTCAAATTACTTTCTCTCTTCCTATTCAATGCGTTACGCCATGGTTTTGGCAAAGAAGATAATATATATAAAAATTAGACTATTTCCTTAAAGTTATTATCAATAAAAATCGACAAAGGACTTCCCACCTGTGTGTGGAATTATTTTCCCCGAACTCAAGAAGTTAAGAAAATGCTAGCTTAAGCTTATGGGAAATAAATTGCTGTTATCTGATTGTTGTTTAAATTCTATTTTCAGAAATAAACACCCAGGAATCAATCCGATTAAAATTCACACACTTTTATTTATGCCTCGCGTCTTACATCGTCTGAGCGTACTCTTCTTAAACAGGAAATTCCTCAGACATTCGCTCTCGCTAGGCAGCTCAATTACTTACTCAAGCGCAAAGGTAAGCAGCTGCAAGGATAAATTGGTTTCACCACAAGCTTATATTAGATTGTGGTGATACCTTCATAAGCCAATCAACAGCCTTCGCACACGAGTGATCATTTTTGTCTTGCGGTTATGTTAAGTGGCTGTATGCCCTAACGTTACGAGTTCGGTCCTAGGCTAATCAATCACCACATTGGTTATCCGACGTGATTTGAACACGCAACCTTCTGATCAATCACTACAAAATACTGGTATAAATGGATGGGATCAGAAAGATAGATAACGAAAAATGTATTGTTTAATGTTGCACAAACATCTCCCTAAAATTAAAGAATTTCCATTTTGTGTCAATCTATATCATAACAGTATTGTTACAAGCTTGTAAAGTTGCTTCACAACTCGGTTAGTTGAATCACTGGAAAGACAGTTGTACGATCTGCATCAGTGATCTCAGAGCTCGATAAAAAATGGATATTGTTGGACACTGAGAAATTTAGAGATTCATCAAATAAAAAGTGAAGAATACACTTGAATGGTCCCGAATCTTCTCGACCCTTCTACCGGGAACTATAAATGGCTGGCACTCTCAAGTTGCATTGGATCGTTGAAGTTGGAAACGTGAAACGAATCGTCTAGAGCATGGCGAAGCAACGGCAGAATAATCCAACAATCTGTGAAGCTTAAGTGAATGCTGAACTGATCTGTGTGCCGAGACTATTGTGGAAGCAGCATCGAGTTAAGTGTGGAGTAACTAGCTGTTCGGTAGTGAATAGACAGTTGCATGCAGCTAAAGTTAAGAATACAGTGTGGGATTTCGGCCGCGTAGAGAGATCGTAGAGCGAAACTCCAAGGATCCTCTGTCCTGCTGAATTCTGTCAGGTCGCTTTGTGTTCTGTGGTCGATTTCTACTTGTCAGCTACTATAGTGATGCAGTTCATTCACTTCGTCTGTGCATATTTGTCGTCTTTGTGTTCATTTTCACGTGTCAAATAAATGTCATTGTCGAGGCTTGCTGATTGTCTTCACACAATACACCCACTACAAGCGAACAGTGGGAATTTACGGACTTAATCGTAATAGTGGTGGAATCCGTAACAATATATTGATCTTGTATTGAAATTTATAACCATGTGCTTTTAGTACTTCAAGATTATATAAGGGATTGTTTATTTAAGTGCAATGATATCATTCATAACTTTTCCTACAATGTCCTCTAAAATTATCCCATACTCAAAGCACGTAGCAAAAAAGTGGAAGTAGAGACAAGAGATTCACAAATGTCTGGAGCCACGCTCTTAGAGGAACCATGGAGACGCAATATTTGAGTATTTATTCTTTTATTTAAAGTTAAATGAGTTGTTCAAGCGAGAAAAGGAAAGGATAACGCAGAACTCCTTTGATTTTATCAAGTCAGTAATGGTGATTAAAGATTTTTAAAAAAAATATTGTCCTGGACACCACTTATTCTTGCTAACTCATCTCATATTCTACAAAATGCTCGTCTTAATTCTCTGATATTTCACTAGCAAAAGATTGAAGAGATAAATTAATTTAACGTGACAAATTTGTTTTTTTTTAATTTGGATTGTTTTAAAAAATAGTAAATATTTAACTATTTAGTATGAACTAGCCGCACGGATTTTTTTTAAAGTATATATTCGTTGTAGTTAATAAAGAAACGTACTTTTCTTAATAAAATAAACGGAAATTATTTGTCACAATTTTTTATCATGTAAGCACATGCTGTTTCTTTGGCTTCAGATTTTTGAAGCTCAAAATGCTTGGGCAACAAATTGGCGATTTATCGCTTTTGAGACATTAATTTTTCGCTTTTAGGACTATTAGAAAATAATGCAGAAGGTTTGGTAATTTATCGCCGAAAAATCATTTAAAAATAGAAATTTAATTTGTAATTCAAAAGCTTAAGCGAGAGACAATGCTGTTATATATTTTTTTTATTGTTGTTGAGATGTTTTTATAATGTGAGGACATGGTGCATTGGTTTGAGGTTTTTGAAGCCACGAAAGGAACAGGCAGAAAATCGGTGATTTATAGCTTTGGGGGCATCAGAAATTTTCAGAATTATTAGAAAATGGTAAAGATGATTTCCCGTTTAGTGACTTATCAACAACAAAAATTACAACTTGACAATAATACCCGCCTGTAACTGAAGGTGGAGGTACGAACTCGCCAGATTAGTATTAGTAGCCGAGTAACTTAACTACAACACAGAGTACCTGCGTATGGTAGGTGTTATCTGACTTATAAAGCTAGTACCAAGTTTTGAATAAATTTTTTCTTCTTCTTTTATTTAGAAATATATCATCAGAACAAAATGATAAAATATGAAATAAACAAAAATGTAATAGCTGCATTGTATTTTAAAGTATAAATGAATTCAATAATTGGATGAAATAAAAAAATAAGATAAATATCATGTGTTTAAATTCTCCACTAAACATCATCTCTAATATTGAATTCTTAATTGCTCAAATAAAAATATCCAAATTCGAAAGATGGTATACATTATCGATAAATAAAAGAATAGATATCGATTGGGAAAAAACAAAGCGCGCGACTTGAAGTGAAGATTTCGAGCGCGTCTTATCTCGCTCAAATTTTTGTTTACAATGGGTCGACAGCTGATCTTAAGTGTTAATTTGTAAAGCATTTGTAAACATTTTGAATTTTAACCATACAATTATTATGAATTTTAAAATTTCGATATTATTTTTGAATTTAGTATCCATTTTTTTATAATTTAAGGCATTTTCAAAATTATTACTGTTAAAGTAGAGTATTATATCATTAATAGCTCATGGCCCTTGAGTAAAAAATTAATAGAGAAGAATTTTAAATGAATTTGATGGTGGAAGCTTAAGGTAAGATTTTTTGAACAAAACATGAAATTGTTTTGTTGATCTCCATAGAAGGAAAAAAAAATGTTGAATATTTTATTTATTATCCTACTATAATATTACAAAAATTATTTTTTTTATTAACGTTAAATAGATTTTTTAAATATTGTATAAATATTTTTTTTAATTAGAAGAATTTCTTGTCTATAACTTGTTAATGAAGAATACTCGAAGCATTTTATTTATTTTTGTTTTCATTATTTTTGTAAATGCAATGTCTTGATTCAAGCATTCCTTCTGTATTAAGCTTCGTAAAAATTTTTGGATCCCCAAAGATTTTATTTTAAAAAAAATTGTTGATTATTGTTATGTCATTTATGTGAAAGTCTCATGGGATGCCTTTCATAATTATATCTACATTTTTTTAAAAAAAATAAAGTAAATAATCTTTTAAGTATCGCTATTTAAAGACTAATACATATTTTTAAATAAAAAAATAATTTTAATATTTTGTAGTTATTTATTAATTTAAATTATATATAGAAAATCTTTTTCTGTTCTAATTTTAAGAAAACCTTTTCTTTCTTTGTAGGTTGAATTTGACTTAAAATAATGGATCAGTTTTCTGATGATGATTTCGTGCCTCCAACTCCAAAAATTCAGAGAAAGAAACTACTAGATTTGGCTAATTCTGGGAGTTTGAAGCCAAATCTTAAAAATATGAGGAAGCCACCACAGAATGCTAAGCGGAAGAAAACAAGTGGAGTTTCACCTGAATTCAAAAAATTCAAAGATAAAGCTAAACAAGTTACATTATTTAATTATTTAAAAAAAGAATTATCCCCAGTTAAAAAGCTAGATGACTTTAAAGTTAGTGCTATTATTAATAACCCTGCTAGAGTTATGTTATTTTCTGAATGTCAAAAAAGTGATCCTATTTGTGATATTTCTGGTTCTATTGAGTTACCAACTGTAGCAGAGTCTAATCTAGATACTTCCAGAAATATTAAAAAGGGAAAAGTAGAAAATAAAATAAGTTCAAAATTATCTAAATCTAGTTTAATACATAAAAATATTTCTGGTTTGAAACAATCCAGTTCTTGTGAAGAACAATTGATAGTAAGCTGCCCTTTTAAAGAATCTACAAATAAGTTTTTATTAAATGATGCTCATTCTGTATTAATTACTGACATTGACATAAAAGAAAACTCAAATTCTTCTGGAACACTTGATGCTACTTCATATAATAATAACATTTGTAAAGATGTACAGAATTTGAAAATAGATTTAGATGACAGAATTAAGTTCACAGACCAATCCTTGTCAAATCATACTTTACAAGAAATTAACAATTGTATTCAAGTTGCAGAAAAAATTAATATTTCATCCAATGAAAATGAGGATGTAATATTGGGTACTGATAATTCAGTTTCTTGGTTGGATAATTTGGATTGGAAAGCATGTGATAGTTTTACAGAAATGAATACATCTATTTCAAAATGTTTTCAAAAGTCTGAAATAAGAAAATCCAAGTAAGTTATGGAACAGCTAACTAAGAATTAATCATGAATAATTTTTTAATAGTACTTAGTATTAATACAATATACATTTGCACAAAAAATATAATTTATTACAATATTTTTTTATACTGGTATTTCAACTGCATAATACGTTCTCAGTTGAAGAGAAAATATATATAAATAGATGAGCACCTTAATTTATTATTTTCATTGAGTATGTTTTTTTTTTAAATAATTATTACCTAAAATGAAAAAAAGAAAGGTGAGATGAAATGTGCCTGATTATATTTTTTAAAATTCCTTGTTTATACTATATTTCTCTTGCACTGTTTTTTAAAATTGTATTAGCTGGCCTTCATAAATGAATCTCCCATCTTATTTTATTTTTCTTAGAACTTAATTGTAGGATGTCATTTATATTTAAGTATAACATATATTGCATATATAGAAATTTTAAAAAGGAAGATAATATAATTAGTGTTTCAGATGATATGTATTCTACTAATAATTCATATAAAATGTGATAGATAAAAAATGCATGTTTAATTTTTTAAAAAAATATTGAATTAACATGAGCTTTTGCAATGAGCATTAAAAAAATAAAATAGGTAAGCAAAGAAAGGAATTTTAAAATATATTGGGATTTATTTAAAATATTTCTGCTGGAAGCAAGCAGAATAATGAAATTATCGCATATGATCTTTGAAAAGAATGAATGCATAATATAATTAATATTCTTCTTATCTAAAAAGAGTTATATTACTGTTGTTTCCTGTTGACTAATATTTTTTTTTTTTTTGTTTTTAGTTTTATAGAAAATAAAAGTTTATTTCAAGTGAAAAATGTGCACAAGACTGAGATGAATGAACTAGAGTTAACCTTGAAATCATCTTCTGGAGATTTGAACAAATGCATTTTGAAAGGATTTTGGTAATTTCTCAATAGTTTTTTAATTGTATTTTAACTGATTTCTTAAGAAAATTGATATTTATCTGTAACTTTCCTATCCGTTGTAATCATATAATGCTACTTTTTTCCCCGATACAAAGGTTCCAAAATTAATACAAATTTGTTATGAATTATGTGATCCATTTACTTGGCAAATTTGGCACTCATTATAATTTTAATTATGTATGACATGGTTTGAATATATTTTGGCTGTATTAAAAAAGTTTTGCTGCAAAAAAAAAAAAAAAAAAAAAAAAAAAAAAAACTTTTTTTTTTTTTTTTTTTTTTTTTTTGCAATGAATACTCAGTATCCATTTTAAATTAGATTTTTAATTTCTCTGCTAATTTTCTATTATATGACCATATTATTTATTAACTATAAAAAATGGTAGTTGGGTTATAAATTTTTCCTTTTAAAGAAAAATACTTTTAAATGAAACAATTTTACATTACTTTTAATTTACTTGATGCTTCGAAAATTAAACCTAGAAAAAAAGAAATCCTGTTTGGTAGGGCATTAGCTTCACATCCCTTGGGTTCGGAGTTTAAACCCTGCTGGCCAAAGACTCTCAGTGTTTGTTGTGGCTTGTGCACGTATAAATGTGTCATGGTCATAATGTCCTCCAGTAAAGGATAATACCACTGGGTTTACCGTACTTTTGGCCCTAGATAGCTCTACTGAAAAACAAGAGGTTTCCTCAGTTTAAAATTGTTGACTCCGTCAGCGGTCTTGTCTTTGAGAAGTGTCATTATAAACAACAACAAAAATAAACCTGTAAATTGTTATCAATCAAGTTCTATGAAAAAGAGGGCACGTAAATTATATTTCATGCTAATTTTTCTATGACATAAATTCTACTTTTAATCAAAATTTTTAAGTCATTCTTTGATTAAATCTAATGTATTAATTCAGTTGATGAAGTAAATCATAATCTGGCAGATCTATATAAAGGTTTTAAAACGAGAATACTTAATATCTTCTTATTAAATTCAATTTTTTTTGTTGTTAATTAAAGCAAATTATTTTTATATTATAATTTAAGTAATAGAAACTACTTATTAACTTTTTTTTAATGGGACATGATGTTTTTTACTTGGAAAAATAAATTACTTTAATTATTTAATAATTGTCTATCATTTTTTTAAACTTTTTATTTTTTAATATCAATTACTAAGCTTATACCATTAGTTTTCAAATATACATTGATAATTTCTGTACATGGATTTTCTCATCAAAGGGTTCCTTCTGATAAGGCACCTAAGAAAATAAAGTTTATATGATTCCCATCTAAAGCTTGTCTATAAAATTATTTTGATTTAATAGTACTAAGAATAAGAAATACTGAAATAGAAATCTTAAATATTTTAAATTTAATAACAATTTCTATTTTGATTTGAACTGGGTAATTATTTTTGTTCATTTTAGGACTGACAGTTTGTTGAATATTGGAGATTCAGTACATGTACTGCAGGAATTTGAAAATAATACAGCTATTGTAGATAATCATTCTGGATTTCTTGTGATTAATCCAGACTTTCTTTTGTCAAGTACAGCTGTTGTATCAACCCTTTTCTGTATGAGGAAAGCTGCATTGAATCTTATTTTACCTAAATGGTCATCTGGAAATAATGCTATGATGGTTGGAAGTCTGGTTCATGACATATTTCAACAGGTATTTTTGTTATCCTTGTAGAAAATGTGACTTTTTAATATTCTATTATATGTCCTCATATTTATATTACATATCATTTTTAATAAATTATAGTTTGCTTTACTTAATGGAAGCCTGTGAAAGAAATGATATTAGTTTAAAGATAAGAGCAAAATTCCAAATAGGCACTTTCAAATTTTTGACATCTCACAATCAACTATAGATTTAAAAAAATATTAAATATCGAGTATGTATATGGGAAAAAAATGAGCGTTTTATTTCAATTATGTTTGTAAATTATTTGATTCATTTTATATCATTTATATCTTAAATCATGTAAAAATAGTCTGTTTAAAACATTTTTAAAAATACTTTTTACATACTAATACTACAAGCTCTTTACTTAAAATAATGAAGTTAGATTGATATTTTACTTAATTATTATCAATGATAAATTTTATATAATACAAGTTTATTTCTTTTTTAAAAAATCTGTTTAAAAAATGAACGTGTCTTGTCTCTAATAGGCTGTAAATAATAACATCAATTCTTCAAAAGAAATAAATGATATTCTTGAAAAGGTTTTGAAGAAAAGAGAAAATTTAATCTGCTTGTAAGTATTCCTATTTTTTTTTTCAAAGAATTTTGCCATAAATCTGTAATAAAGCTGCTCTTCCATGTTTAATCTTATAGTGAGAAAGAAAAATTGTACAAAGGTTTTTGATAACTGTTATTGTTGACTAAAAAAATGAAGTTTCTGTAAAATGCAAGAATTTTGTCCTATCTCTGATAAAAGCAAAAATCTGGATGTTTTAGAAAATTCAGTATCCTGTTAGAAACCCATATAAGTGTGAGGAGCAGAAGTAACTCTTAATTCTGTCTGTGCTGAGCTGTTTTCTGTTTAATGATTTGTTATCTTTTGGGGTTATTAGTGACTGCAAATGTATTCTTTTTGTGCATCTTGACTGTATTTTTGTTATCTGCATTTGCTGTGTTTTTCAAAAAGAAAAGTTCATTTTCTATTATCCACATTTTGTATTCTCCAGACAATATCTATCACAATACATTTGTATAAAATGTATTGTGAGAAAAAATATGTGATATCATAGCACACAGAAATAATACATCATCGTTTTAAGAAACCCTATACTGATACATAAACACTTTAAGAATTCAAAACAGAATTTCATATTTATTCTGCCATTTACAGAAGCTGTCAAGAGTCATCAGAAGCAGAAATCAAAGAAAAGGTTCAAGAATATGTTCCTAGCATTGCTACCTGGATACAAAAGCACTGCACATTTAAAGGAAAAGTACATTCTAACAGTATACAAGTAACTCAAGTTGAAGGGATAGAAGATAACATATGGAGCCCTAAATATGGCATTAAAGGAAAGATTGATATGACTGTTAAGACATCTTTTCAACAAGCCACAAAAGTAATTTTTATAATTGCTTCATACATATTTATTGTTTAAAATAGCTAATGATTGTAAACTTTTACTCAAAAGTATAGTGATTCATTTTATTAAAAGCCACCCACCCCATGCTATTGGTTAACATGTATGTAATATTCTGTCTTTCCCAAACTTTACTATTATATATTTTTATTTACATACATATTTAAATTTTGGTGTATTGCAGACATTATGTTTAATATGTGTCATATATATATATATATATATATATATATATATATATATATATATATATATATATATAAAATTTATCTATGAACTCAAATCTTTCTGAAACAATCTATACATAAAACATTTAAGAAACAACTCTCATGTTTGATTTGTTTTCGTAAACTATGGAATAATAAATCAATATTGAAAATATGAAATCAATGCAGATGAACAAGTCAAAGAATTATTGATAAAATTGTTAAATAGAGATGTATGAATTTACTTTACAGAAATGTTTTTCACTATAAAGATAAACAGTTATTCACTACCTTTTTTCTCTATATATTATTAAGTTTGCAAATTACACAAGTATTGCAATAGTTGCCGATCAATTTTTCCACTTTAAAGTACCACTCAAAATACTCTATTATTATTGCTCAGGCATGATTTAAAATAATGTGATAAAAATAATACTTTTTGAGATAAGATATATTCATCAAAATTCAATTATATTACTAAATCTTATTAACTATGTCTTTAGCTATTATTTTAATGCTATGAATATATATATCAATTAATTTTGAAGAAATACATCTTATCAACTAGGGAGAAATGTAAATTCAAATTTGATTTTTAAATATCTTAGGATTATATATTTGTGAATGTTAATATTTATAGATGCATCTATCTGTTATCAGAAAATTTTAATTCTAAAAATTGATGATTTAATTTTTGATAATTAATATAAAATTAATATCAGTAGTTTATATAATTTGAAATAATTTATATTTGCTTTTACTGTTGAATACATTTATAACTTCTTATTACTAAGCAGAAATCAGTATATAGCAAGCAAGCAAACCTGGCATGGACCACATATTGATCCTTAAAAATTTGCAATGTGATTAAAGGGCATTTGAGTAAAGAAAGCACTCCCTAATTCTTACTTTTTAATTAATGGAATCTAATGTCTATCTTTTTTTATTATATCTTTCAACTATTGTTTATTTATTTATTTATTTATTTATTTAAGATTCTGCCTCTTGAATTGAAAACTGGGCGTGCAACTTATTCTGCAGAACATATTGGTCAAGTGAATTTGTATATATTGATGATGGAAGAGCGTACTAAAAAAGTCTCTGATGGTTTACTACTTTATTTAAGAGATGTTGCAAATATGAAATTGGTTAGTGCTGATCATAATTCACGCAGGGGGTTGATTCAATTGAGAAATGAGCTTGCTTTTCATACTTCTAAATGGATGCAAAGAAATAATGTTTCTGACATTGAACATTGTCATCTTCCAAAGCCTTTGAATAATAAAAGATTTTGTGGAAAGTGTCCTTATCTTCTTCCTTGCACAGTTTATCAAAGGTATGAAATGAAGTTGTGTCTATTTTGTACTTATAAAATGTTAAAAATTGCTTTTTACGAATATTTGTTATTACAAACTTAAGTTATTAGCATTCTTAATATTTTCTTCTGTGATGTAGATTCCCCCCCCCCCCTGTCCCATTTCTCTTAGAACCTAGTTTCTGCAATTGTAATTGCCTAGCTTAGAACTATCATACCATATAAAAATCATGCATTGAAGCAAAATCACATGCATTTTTCTAGTTAAATTTTTTTTCTCTAATATATTTCTAATAACTCTTTATCTAACTCAGGCATTTTTTGAGAAGACACTCCTGAAAATTTTGTTTATAATTATTTTTTTAAAATTTAATCTGACAGTGAAGAAACTATGTAAAAATAGGTTTTAAAGGAAAATTCACCATCATCATTTAACAACTAACATATTATACTTGTATATATTATCAAGTATTAGATAAACTTTGCAAAATCAAAAATATAGAATGCAGGAAATTTTATGGAACTGTTTTAAAAATGAATTCAACTTAATCATTTGTAAATTGTTTAAGATCCATTGTGTTTGGTTATTTTTTCACTATATATTATTGATAATTTTGGGTCATACATGTAAAATGATACTTTAAATATTTTTCTATTGTTTTATAAGCACTGATAAGTTTTTATGACAGAAATATATTTAATGATCCTAAAAACATTTCTGTAATTATCTCATTAAATTAAACTTGTTAAATGAAAGACTGAAACATCTGAATAATTAAGATACTTAAAAAAAGTACTAATTAAAAAAAAGAAATTTAAGAATTTATGTTTGTTTGCTATTTTTTTAATTTGTCTCAAATTAATTAATTATGTAGACCAGAAAATCTTCATCGATTCATTTTATTTTCATTAGTTTCTAGTAATTTAGCTCTTAATTATTTAGTTATAACTTTTTTTATATAAAAAAAATGTGAATGAACCATAAATAATTTACATTATGATCTAAAATTAAATTTGTTAAATTTAAATTATTATTTATCTAGAGCTCTATCGGAAGACAAAAATTTGGAAGTCAATCATGCCATGATTTCTTTGATTTCTTCAACTACGAATCATTTAAACTCTAGACACTTAGAGTATTTTGTACATTGGTCTAATTTGTTACTTCTTGAATCAAGTAATGCAGCTCTTTCTAATGCATTTTGGACAGAAGAATCTATTTATAGGTAATAACTACATTTTTACTTATATATGCATATGTCTGCTTACCACTTTGTTATATTACTTGTATATTTATAGTTGTAGATTAATTTGATGTTTTAAAAATTTTATAGATGTATGCTATTTAAAATCATAACTTCATAAATAAATTTGTAACTTTCACAAGTAATGATTTTAAAATTTTTAAATGTGTATTAAGCACTAATAATATTTTGCAGATAATTTGGCCTTTTTCTAACTAGTTACCATCACATCAATCTATTTCTTTAAATTATTAGACAAATGCATATCAAAGTTTGCAAGATCTGATTGTGTTTCACTGATTTATAACATATGAATGAAGATGTAGTAATAATGAAAAATAAGGTGTTGAATTCATCAAGTTCAACGCAGCTGTATTTTTTTTTATCTCTATTATTATTCTGCAACTTACTTTTTGTTTCATTTTTTTTCTTGGTAAATGCACTTGTCTAACTGGGATTGAAAACCACTTGTCATCTAATCAGAGCTACAATTTGAATTAGAAGCTTAATTGAAAAAGATTTTAAACACACACAACACACACACACATACTTTTATGAAGCTAACACTTTTGTGCATGTTATATATTTCTTATAAGAAAACAACAACAAAGCAAGATCTGATTGTGTTTCACTGATTTATAACATATAAATGAAGATATAGCAATAATGAAAAATAAGGTGTTGAATTCATCAAGTTCGACACAGTTGTATTTTTTTAAATCTCTATTATTATTCTGCAACTTACTCTTTGTTTCATATTTTTCTTCTTGGTAAATGCACTTGTCTAACTGGGATTGAAAACCACTTGTCATCTAATCAGAGCTACAATTTGAATTAGAAGCTTAATTGAAAAAGATTTTAAACACACGCAACACACACACACATACTTTTATGAAGCTAACACTTTTGTGCATGTTATATATTTCTTATAAGTAAACAACAACAAATTTTGTATTAGTGCATGAATAAGGCTGTACTCAAATTAAATTTTATGGATCCTTTCTAAAATTTATTAGAAAAGGAAAGTTAAAGGTTTTTTAAGACTTAAAAGAAGCCTAACTGTAAATGATTTGATATATCTTTTAAGTGTTCTAAAGTGCATGCACTTTGAACTGTGTTAGAACATGAAAGCTTTTCTAGTATTAAGATATGTTATTATAAATTAAATGTTAATTTCGAGCCATTAGATAGGGCAACAAATTCTTGTCCTTTTTGAAGATGATAAAGTCTTATCTATTCTGTTTGAAAAGTTAACATAATCAATAATTTTATTCTTAGTAGCTGTTCCTGGCCATGCATTACTGTGGCTCAATCTAAGTAAATGAAAGAGAAAAAAGGGGGAAGGAAGTGCATGTTTCTATTATGTTTAGCTTTACAATACTTCTGGGTATATATTTTTCATTGTCTATATAGAGATTGTACAAATCTGCGTATAGATCTAAACCAATAAATTCTAAATATTTGCCCTGAATTTTATTGTTGGTGATTGCAAACTATAGGAGAAATGGAAATTTCAATCTCTTAAAGTGAATTGACATGTCTATTGGAATCATAAAATTGCGAGAAATTAAGACACCTTCACTTTTGAGAGATCTATCAAGATTATTGCTTCTAAGACATTGCCTATTAATTTTTCGTAGAAGACAAAGACAGTTTGCCTATCTTAGTTTCTCCGAAATGTCAATTTGTAACATATTAAGTCACAAAACAATAAAAAAAACATGTGGGGGCATGAACTAAAGAAATTATTAACAAATAAATAAAAGATACTAACAAATGCAGATCAATTGACATGGCTAACTTCCAATGCAATGGGAAAGCAGATTTTTTAATCCATGCACTGTGAGAAAGTCAGTTTTGTAACATTAATTAAATTATCTTGTACATTAATCCACACAGTTAAATAAAATCAAAACAAAAAAGAATGAAGGAATAAAATATAAAGTATATATTTGAAATGTACTCTATGATAAAAAACATAGCTCAATCCCAGTGTAATGCCATACAAAATAATTGAATTAAAATGGAAATAAATTGAAATCTATGAAAATACAATTTAACAATGCAGTTTGTGACATTGAAATGAAATTGAAAACATTGACATAGAATCTTAAAATATTTTTAATTTACCGTCTGTTTATTTTATGCCCTGTAAATGACACGATTTTTAATGTTTGTTTTTTAGCTTATTGTTGGTGTGATATCTGCATAATAAGTGTATAAAAATAAACACATATTCAACTGCAGCATTATGTCAAAATTTTAAAATAATCATTAAAAAACTTTCAGAAATTTAAAATTTTGAACAATTAAATATTTCTATTTTTATTTATGCTAATATTAAATAAATTGAAAAGCAGCATAAGTGTTTTTGGCTAAATAGAATTATGTGATGTGAAATGAGATATGCCAATTTTGTTTTATAAAAACCTATGATTTGGGTGGGTTTTTTAAAATCGAACAATATTTTTCAAGTTTTGCTGTTATAAGTAATACAAACGATTCATACTTCTGATTTTTTTCTTAAATTAATATTTTAACATCTTTTCTCAATAATATTTTTAATGTATGAAACTGTTATTGCCATATCTAAAGTTAATAATACCTTCATTCTAATTTTCAGATTCTCTACTATTGAATAAATCTGGCTCCATAAGCAATGATTTTTTTTGAGACTTTATGGAAAATGTATATTTATTGCTAGGTTTTGGAATTTATATATTTATTGGCATAAATATATGGTTCAAATATCCAGTTTCTGAACTATGCTATTTTATATGTTCATTAATTTTGTCCAACAATATTATAAGTAATTTGTATATATACAAATATTATATTATTTAAATATTTGTGTGTATATATATATATTGAAGAAGAAGATATTTTGTTAAATAAATTTTGTATCTGCTGAAAGAATCAAGTTATCTTGAAAGAAATTAACTTCAAAAATTGAAGTGCTGTAATTTTTTACTTTTTGAAACATGCTGCAATGTTATACTTATCAGTCTTAAATTTAATTATTTGAAATGCCATGCTTTAGATTTTAAAAAAGGATTTTAATGATGATCTCTTTTGTTTCTGCATTGCAAAAAAGAAGGGGGTGTCTGTTTGTGATTATAAATTTTACAGATGCTGTTTTTCTCTTCTGATTTATTTTTTTATCTTCTAGGGAAAAGAAAGGCATGTGTCTTAGTAATTTATCTCTGGACAAAAATGCTAAAAAGATTGAAGAAATAGGTGAAGTATTTTACATCCTTACTTTTCATCGTTTTGAAGTCACATCTGAAGCTTCAACACTCTCAAGTGTCGGATTGAAAGAAGGAGATTATATTGCAATAAGTAAAGAAGGAAGTCTCACTGAAGTTGCTATTACTATGGGTTACATTGTAAAAATTCATGAAAAATCTGTTGAAGTAACATCAGACAGGTAATTACATTTTCAAAAATACGCTATGCATAATCTTAAAATGTCAGTTAAAGCAATCTTCTATAATTTCTGTCTAAATACAGGATTGCACAATAATTGAATACTTACATATTTTTAAGATTCACTTGCAAACTCACTTAATATGACCTAAGTAAACAAAGTATTAAGTTTCTGAGGTGACTAAGTATTAAGTTCACAAAAAATGTCTTCTTTTTTTAAATTTAAATGTTAGCATCATATGAAAATTAATTTCTTTTTATAAGTAAAAATAATTGCTCATGCTTTATTCATCAGTTATTTTAATATTTTCACTCAAAGTTAACAAATCTTTATAAAATTCTGCTTTAATGAATTTTGACTTCACATTTTAATAGCAGTGGTTTTTGATTACTTGCATTTCTGTATGGTTAGTCACTGTCTGAATATCTAAGGTGAAAACTGAAGAATTGAACTTTTATTTCAAAAATTTAAATTCTTCAAATTTAGATCTAAGGCTTAAAAATTTTTTTAACACATTTTGGTTTATTATTAAACTATATATACTTAAAAGTTTTGTTACCTTATTTGTTTGTTGACAAACAAACAATGCATAAAAGCAAGGAAGCAAAGGTACTTGGTTACAATTTGACATTCTTAACGTCTTATGTAGATTCTTCTAAAAAGGATTTATTTGATTCTTGATATTCTGCAGATTAACAGCAATGTATTTTAGTTTATCCAATTGTTTTGCTAGTAAAATGTCTTTCCTTCAATTTTTTCAAAGGTTCCCTCCCCCTCTTTCTTTTTTAATTGATTTTATTTCAATGAGAAAATTCAAGCTGATCTTCAAAAAGCTAATTATAATACATTAATCTTCATTTGAAAACTACTAGAATAAATGAAACTTAGAAAATATTTGGTCTCATGGGTAGCTATGAAATATCCAAAACATTCAATTCATGATATTCAAATGACATAAAATGACTGGTACAATTCCTTTGTTTTCTTATAATACAAATTTTATCTAAATCCAGAACAATGATTCTAATAAGAGTTTTAATAACTAAATTTAAGTGTTTCATAAAAGATGAGCAATGTTTAAAATCTGAGATTATATACAGCTTTTTTGAATTATGGCTATTTTGTTATAAAAAGTTATCTAATTTCTTTAACATTAGAAATTTTGTTTTTTTTATTTAATTTAATAGGAAGCTGTTTTATTATTATTTTATTACTTATAAATACATATATGTTTCTATTTTTTGACAGAGATATAAATATGTGCTTTGAATTTTTTTTAGAGATTTTTCCAAAATTTCTCAATTTGAAGATTGTACATTCCGAATTGATAAACAAATTTCCAACAGTGCTACTTCCTGCATTCGCAATAATTTAATGCAGTTAATGGAGAATGAAAAAGAAGCCTCTAAATTAAGAGAGTTTATAATAGAGAAACAACATCCAAAATTTTCCAAGTCTCTTCCCAAAGATGTGGTATTATGTGGGCGTCCTATCTTGAAAGGGCTTAATAAAATTCAACAGAGAGTGGTGCTTAAAGCCCTGATGGCCGAAGACTATTTTATAATCAAAGGAATGCCCGGAACAGGTAAAAAAAAAAAGCTTCTATTTCTTTTCTTTTTTTTGCATAAAATTTTGTTTTATCTTCATTTTATAATATTTTCATACATTCAGGGCACATTTAAAAATAAAATAGAGTATTATTTCTTCTTCATTTCATCTGTAATTTAAATAAAAAAAACCTCTATATTTTCTGAAATTCAGTTTTTAAGAATTAATATATTTTATGATATATTTTATTTATGATATATATTAAAGTTTTTTTAAATAAAAAATATGTGTGTTTGAAGTAATTATAGTTTGTTGCTTTACTTTAAAATTTTTCTAATGGCTCTTTTAGGGAAAACTTCGACTATTGTAGCACTTGTGAGACTACTTTCTTCTATGGGAGTTTCAGTACTTTTGACAAGCTATACACATTCTGCAATTGATAACATTTTATTGAAGTTGAAAGAACATATGTCATTTCTGAGAATTGGTCAAGAAGCTCGCATTAATCAAGCTCTAAAGAAATTTTCATTTGAAAGTTTAACAAAAGATTTTACTACTGTTGATCAATTTAAATCTTTTATGGCTCAGCAGGTAATTGAATTTTACTATATTAAATTTAAATATTTTTTTTCTCTCAAATTTAGCTACAAATTGATTTTTTAACCATCCAATAAATTATAGCTGAGATTATATTAAGTTTCTGTGAACGTTAGTATATGTTTGAGATTACCTCGATTTTTATTATTTTAACTTGCTCCAAATTATATCATAATGTATGTAAAAAGATTTAAAATGACAAATGTTGCCCATAAAAAATATTTAAAAAGTTTTAAATTTTATTATTAAAAAAAATGTATTCTAAAATATGTGTTATTTATTTATTTTGCATACAATAAATCATATTCATTGCACTTTTTTTAGCCGTACATTTTATGAATTCAAGTTTGTTAAATTGAAAAAAAATCTATTAATAATAAATTTATTTGAATATTTTTTTAACAAATGAGTTAAATTGTTTTGACATAGTCATATTCGTTTTATTTATGCATGTAAATCAGATTAATTGAAAGCTAATGAAAATTATTTTTTGTGTATAGAAGGTTATAAATACTAATTTAGTTTATTGAGGTATAAGATAAAATTGACTATTACTATAATATGAATGAGGATTCGTTATGAAATCTGATAAATCATTTAAAATTATATAAAATATCTTATGAATTAAGCATTCATTAACATGTAAATAAAAATATTCTAGGCTAAAAATTTTGTATTAAATCATTAAATTTGCTACATATTAAGAAAGATCTTGTTTTAAAATTTGTCAATATAAACTTTTTAGATTTTAAAGCATATTAGGCATTTAGAGTTTGTATTTTTAAAAACATGTTTGAATATTACTTTCAGCAAAACACTTTTATACTATAGAATATTTGCTTATAAGACAACTGTAGGGAAAGCCGGCTTTAATAATTCTTGCATCTTTCTCGCTTCCTATCAGATGTTCATGCTTTAAAAAATGAGCCTTAAGAATATTTAAAAATTAAAAGTATAATTAAATTTAAAAAAAATTATTCTGAAATACATACAAACAGAATGAAACTCATTTTTAAAATAGAAATGAGTTTCATATGCTTTTCCCTTTCAAGTTATATATATGATTACAACAGCATGAAATTATTTGAATTGCTACAAATAAAATTATATAATTATTAATTCTTTCCTAGTTAAATTTGCTTGCATCCTGGTCTGTTCCCTTAAAATTCAGAAATTGATTTGCAAAATAAATTGGATTGTATAAGGATATCTGATGATTTAAAATTATTTTTTCCTTTCCTTTTCCTTTTCTATTGTTACAAAGATGTTTGAAATGAGCTCAAATACTGTAGAATATTATTCAATTATTAAGTAACAAACTAAGTATTACTAAATGAATGTACATTTTATTATTTTAGATGGTGGTGGCAACTACTTGTCTATCTGTTAATCATGCAATCTTTAAGATAAAAAAGTTTGATGTTTGTATCGTTGATGAAGCATCACAGATTAATCAAATTGCTTGTATTGGACCTCTCTTTCATGCAAAGAAATTCATTTTAGTTGGGGATGAGAAACAGCTACCTCCCTTGATTGTGAATGAGAAGGCTAGGTGAGTTTATCATGTATGATATTTTTATAAATGGCTAATTATCAAGATTAGCTTTATTGCATTTATTTGATATGTCTGCTGTTTTTCAGTGATAATTACAAAAATTAAAAATTAAAATTAAAAGTTTTGATTGATAAAACATAAATTCATATTTCACTTTCAGCTTATAATTTATAAATATATTATGTATGAAGGGATAAAGAATGACTTGCAAAATATGTTCTTTCTATTCTAAGCAAATGTAGTATAGGCAAACTGTATATAAAGAATAACTAAAAACTTACCAATGAGATTTAAAAATATTAAAAAATTAAAGGTTAGACAAACTATATGTCAGAGGGTGTATTCATATTTAAAAAGTGCATTAAAAATATTTTTATAGTTATTTTATATGTAAACAAGGGTTTTTTTAATGTTTTATTCTCTTTCTTATGATTATTATTAATTTCTCTGAATTCCTTTTGATATATCAGGGAGAAAGGAATGCAAGAGAGTTTATTAGAAAGACTTTCCAATTCTGATAATTGTATGGAGTTAGTCATACAATATAGAATGAATAAGTAAGTGGTTTTTTAAAACTTATTTTATTCGAGTATTCATTTTTTGAAATTTTTTCATGATTGCTTGTGTTTTATTTAATTTTTACAAAATGTATTCTTTGAGTTTATGAACTGCAAACAAATTATAAAATATCCATATAAATCTTAGAATCAAAATACATTAGATTTAAAAAAAAATTGTTTTATTTCAAATAAATTGGTTGAAGAAATTTTCAGTATTTTATGCTTATTGATAAAAAAATATTTAATAAATTTTGAATAATATAATAATAATAATATTATAATAATTTTTTTATAATTCACTTTTTAGAAAAGTTGAAATGTAACAAAATAATGATTATAGATATATTAATTATTGTCATTATTCTGTTATATATTTTAACCCAAGAAATTGATATATAGTTATAGGAATGCTAATTTTATGCTTTTGATTTTTTAAAAATTTCTTTTAGTTCATAGAAAGCCAATGAAATTTTTTTATTTCATTCTACATATCAATGTTGAATCTTGTAATATTACAAAGAAAGAATTTAGCTCAATTTAATTTAATTTATTGAATAAAAACCTCACTTTATTTAAACTAAAATATTATATTATTTGTCATTTTTTAATTTCTTTTTTGTTACCTCATTACATATATTCATTAAAAGCAATATATCTGTAATTTATATTAGGTAAATCAATTGCAAGATTTATAAAAAAAATTTAATAATTGGAGATTTATTTAAAATGTTTTAAAAACAAAATTCATTTTACAGAAAATTATACTATGCATAATTAAACACTGCAAAACTGAACAACACTTATTGTCATACAGTGTCAATGACGTACAGCTATTTCTCTGTCTTCACATTATTCAGTTACCTCTCTGGAATCATAAGACTATTAAAGTGATCAGATTAGCAAAACACTGCATTATAGAGAGTAAATTAAATAAACTGCTGTAAATTACCCAATCTACACATTTTATTATGTATTCAAATTAAAATTTAAGCTTATGGCTTTTATTTAATTCTGTTCTCTTTTAGAGAAATAATGCGATTTTGTAATGAACTGACCTACAATGGAGTACTTCAATGTGGTTCAGAAGATGTTGCAACTACTGTATTGAATTTAGATGGTCTTATCAACAGTATGGATTCTACTCCAAACTGGATTATTCAGACTTTACAATCTGAATTAGAAAAATCTGTGATATTTGTAAATACTGACCAAATGAATTTATCTCATTCTGAAAAAGCCCAAGATGTGAATGAATTTGAAGTGAATTTAGTCCAAGCTATCTTACAAGTACTATTACAGGTATTATTCACCAGATATGTTTTATTTTTAAATTTGTCCTTTTATTAAAATTTTATGTTTTAATGGAATATTGTGTTTTTAGTGCAGGGTTTCTGAGTGGGATATTGGCATTATCACTCCTTATCGACGTCAAGTTGATTTAATTGAAAATAAACTGAGAAAAATGAATGTGAACAATTTAGAAGTAAACACAGTTGATCAATACCAAGGACGAGACAAAGATGTTATTATCATCTCCTGTGTTAAATGTAATAAATCTACATCAGACTGTGAAAAGGTAAGTCATATTTGTTCTGGGAAAAAAAAGTTTATATATTCAAAGGGCATTTAAAAGTTACATTGGATAATGAATGACATTTTCCATATTAATTTCAGTTCTTAGTTGCTTATTTTATAAAAGAAATCAAGTGCAATTATTTTCACTTTAAATAAAACAAACAAAAACAAAAAAGTGTTTCTCAATTTTCCAATTGTTGGACAGTGCATTTCTTCAATCATTGTGTTAAAGAATGCAATTTTTTAAATTTGCCTTTGATTCTCGTTTCAGAACACACCTTAGAAAAAATAAAATGATTAATATTTGGTTTGGTTAACTTATTATTCCACAGAACCACAAAATTTTGCTCTAAAAATGAGTTATAAGATAGAACATTTATTGTTATCCCATTTGGGAGACTAATGGTATGAAAAGATTGAAAAAATTGGGTATGTACTTGATTTATTTCATTTATATAAAAATGGAATTTTGCAATTAATTTTTTCATTCAATTTCTTAAATAAAAAAGTTATGAAATTCTATATACTTTGATTCTTGATGATAATATTCTACTTTTATAATTGAAAAATTAAATTATTAGATAGCAATTAATATAATTGAATTTCAATTTTGTGTATGTGATAATAAATTTGAGAGGGAAAAAAATTAAGATTCTATTAAGTTTTATAAAAATATAAATAAAAGAAAAAAATGAAATTCTGATTTTGAAATGCTTTTGTTGAATTTATTTAATGATGCATGTTATTATCTTACTTATTTGATTGCACATTGGTAATATTCTACATTTTATTTCTGTATAACAAAAACTTTTAGTTTGAAATGAATTTTAATTCACTTAATTAAAAAATTATTGTCAATTACATATATAAATATATAACAGAAATGAATAAATTTTAGTGAATTGAACATTTCTATTCTATTGCAAAAAGTTCAATTTATATATAGGTTGTAATTTGGAAATTCTTTTCATTGCAGAAGGGTGTAATTATCAATGACGAAAAACGTTTGAATGTTGCCATATCCAGAGCCAAGAGGAAACTCATAATCATTGGCTGCAAATCTTCATTAATTATTTATGAACCATTTAAAAATTTCTTCAAATGCCTTACATCTAAGCAGATCATAGATCTTTCACCAGAATCTTTTCCTTCTTGATATGTGATTTATTTAATGTAAAATGGATTAATTTTAAGCTCTAAAACAAATGTATGTATATGTAGTAGTATTTTATATTTTTATAATCTTTTATTAAAGAAGAGAGACTGATTTAGTTTATTTTTGTACTTAAAAAAACAAATATTTCCTTCATTTATTTATTTATTTATTTACAGAGAAATATTAAAATTATTTTTAAATCCATTTGGAATTTCTGTTTAAAGTAACTCTGTAATTTCATGAACATGTTTATTGGATTTTTTTCAAGACAAACTATTGGGTTGTTGCATAATTATCAGGTGTTTTTAAATTATCAGGTGGTATCATAATTATCAGACGATTACAGCATGAAAGTTGAGGTTAAATTGCCATTTTATTTGTCTAGAATCTGCCATTGTTGATGCTCATCATCACTGTTCCATTAATAACAAATCCCATTAAAGATGATTTCCGAATGGAAGATCCCGCTTCTATCTCACCAAACACACCACAATGTCTTCTTACAGTTCACGTCCTTCATTATTCTTTTTGGTGAAATCTCTCATGAAACTTCTTCCTTTTGAGATTTTTGAAGATAAGCCATTATTCATTTCCAAAAGCAAAATACTTCAAAAACAGATCCTGCTCATTTCATTTAAGCAACTCACTAAAAATTCATTCATGTTCAAGTTAATAGTTTTCTTTGAGTTCATGAGCGAGGCCATTCAGCCAATATTCATACATTTTGAAGCTGTTTGAGTCAACAATTCATGGCCCACATTAGGGTTGTTGACCAGCATTTCATTTGTCAAGCTTTTGTCACCTTTCAAAAGTGCCTGGGGGCACTTGTGGTTGAAATCTGAGGGTTCACCTTTGCCAGGCTTTTCTTCCTATCTAGCGTTTCCAGATCTGAAATGGACAAACTATTTCCTACATTGAATTTCGCTGACTGTTTCCTCACCAAAAAGGTTGCTGAGATCGCAAAATGACTTCTCTGCTTTCCATCTTTCCTCAAAATGATAAGCATATTATGACGAATATGAGTATGACTATGGACTTGGAAGTTTTTATAGCCTAAAAGTAGAACAGTTTCATTTGTATATTTATAAAATATTGTAAATTTTTATTAAAATATGGCTCTTTAAAGAAACACCTGATAATTATGGACCAATCAAATATATACTTAATTTAGCATTTTTACAGATTTAAGTACTTAAGTAAGTTAAAATGCAGAGAAAATTATGCATATAATATTTTAATCTGCATTAAATCATTTAAAATGTTGAATAAATTATTAGTAATTTTTAATACTTTTTTTAGTATTGTAAAAATAATATAATTATAATTTGGAATAGTTTAAATAGAAAGAAATATCTGTTACTCAGAATTAGAATAAAGTAATACCAACATCCCCCTTTCCCCAAATGACCAGTTTCAAGTTATAATTTTGCTTATAGAATTGAATTTTTTTATCAAGACAAAGCACCACAAGTCGGTCAACAATTCTTCTTTTAAAATTAAGAAGTGCTAAATTATTTTATTAATACTAAAAAGTATTAAATTATAATTTTGTTACTAAGAAAATTGCATTGGATTAAAGGGAGAAATGAGTCAAAACATTCATAAATTAATCAATTAGTTCTAATGATATTCCTGCTACAAACATTTGATTACCTGAATAATATTACAAAAGTAAGAATCCTCTAAATGAGGTATTTACATTATGCATATATCATATCCTGTGTGCATAACAAGTAGCTATAAATAGATTCTAACACCTAATTAATACTTTTTTAAAATTTGTCTTTATACTCTCTCTTCCCCCCCCACACAGAAATTGGATCCATGATCAAGTTGAAAATAGTAATATAGTTTAAACATTTACACAGAATATCATTTTGGTAAAATTAGTGGTTGAATTATCCTCAAATTTTTTTAAAGTTTCAATATTATATAATCGTTTTGTCTTTGTTTCATATATTGGTGCAAATTATTAAGTGAATCCACTTTATAAATTAATCTATATACTTATAGTAAAGCTCAATGTGTGTGCATGTGTTGGCGCTCTACAGGGCAAACCGTTCAAAATATAGCTACCAAATTTGGCACGTGTATACTTTTGGAGACCGAAAATGTGCACCTCGGAACCTTTTTTTAAAATTTTAATTAATTAAAAATTAAGCGAAATTTTGGCGTTTTTCCGTTATAACTTCTAAAAATATGACAATACCAAATAGATTTTTGCATCAAGTTAAAGATAAAACATTTATCTTTTCAATGAAACAAATGTTTTGACTTATAAATTAAAACTCTATTTTAATGAATTTTTAAAATTTTAATTTAATTGTATTTTTTAACAATTTATTTCGTATAAAATAAAAATAAAATTTAATCAGCACGAGAATCTCAAAAAATCAGCTTTTAATAACGTGTCGCCATCACTTTTATAGAAGCTCTGATTTTAAAAATAAATAAGTTAATTATTACCTAGAAAAATGTCATTTGTTGCGCATAATTATATGAAATGAAATAAATAGGAAATGTGATATTTTTTAATGCAATAAATGATGACAAAGTTTTTTTTAGAGAAAAATTACTAATTCAATGGAACAATTAAAATAAAAATATAATTTAACTTGTACGAACACATAGTGCTTCAATGAAGAAAAATTATCTTTTATTAACCTTTTGTCATCTTATTGACAGAAGCTCAAATTAAAAGAGTAAATTATTTTTGGAATTTTAAATGCGTTGAATTGAATACAAAATAGTAAAACATTTTAAAAATTGAAATCTACTATCGCAAATTTTAAGTTATGTGAGAGTATCATTATCTGAATTAATTTAAATCACTAAACAGTTCCAACCGGTTTGAAACTATCACGTGTCAATCAGATTTCGTGTGCATGGATATTTAAAAAACTGATTTTTTTGTTGTTGAAATCTCTAAATCGGTCGTGCACCAAGGTTTTTTTTGCCTTGAAGCAATTTTTTTCCTTCGAAAATACGTTTTAAATTGTTTTGAAATCGTCACATGACTACATCATTGTACAATCTGTAATTTTTAGAAAAGCAGTGTTTCCCCCTCCCCCTCTTTTTTCAAAATTTTCTGACAATCAAAACTGTTTTTCACGCTAGAAAATTAAAAACGAAAGTTTTAAATAAAATTATATAATATTTACAGTATTCTGAGAAATACAATTAGTACGAATGTGCTTATGGTGTCCTTAAAGAATAAATATAAATCACGTATTACAAAAGTAGGATAGTTAAAATTAAAAAAGAATTTTTAAAAACCAAACGATAATTTTCTGTGCGTGGGATTAATTATTTAAAAGTAAGAAATCGTAAACAAACTTCCAGATGAGGTCATTTCATTGAAACGACGAACAAAGAGCAATTGATAATAAGTTGATAGAAAATGTAATAAGCTATTAATTATTTCTGTTGAAGTAAAACTTTTTTGTCTTTCGTGTTCTTTTTAAGTTTTAAAACAATAAAATATGATTTTTAATTGTTACTTTTACTTATACGAAAAAAAAAAAAAAATACATTGTGCAAATCAAAGAATTTGCATTCGTAAATATAATGAATCTCCGCATTTTAATGAATCATGCCGAAATTAAAACGCATCTTTCAAAGATACGTAATAATAAAGCTTTACTGGTAATAGCAGGTCAGCTTTTTGAAAACGCATCTGCTTTCAAAGAAGCATACATAATAATTAAAAATGCGATATTGATAAAAGCAATTGAGAATATTTTTTGCCCGTATATTTCGGAGATACCAAAACCTCCTAACCACAAAAATATCACGTTCTCACATGATAAAAAATAAATCACCTATCATTCCAAATGAAACATATAAAAATGCAATTTTCAGCTCGTGTCTGCATGAAATAAAACAAATATGAAACATGATATTTTTGAAAAGTAAATACAAAGTAACATTTCCTATGATATTATAAAATACATATATGGCTAATTCAATATCTACAAGACATCCTCTATAATCGGAGCCCAACAGATAATTTGTAAACTTTTTATTATATAATCTCTTAACAAATGGTCTAAGTGAAATATATAATTAGTAAATTGAGGTAAAAAATGCTGATTAATTATGACTTTTAAATTTTAACATATAGCATCTGCTCTGTGAATCATATTTAACAAAATATTCTTAAGACACTAAGACCTTAAATAAAAAAAGTGGTATTTCAATCAACTAAATCAATAATTTAAGTAGACCGATTTATGAAATTTCAATATCATTATTCTATAAAAACAAGCGATCTTAGGTCACTTTATCATCAAATAAAAATGAATTATGACAAATAATTTTGAAAAAAAAAACAATGCAAAAGAAAGAGAAAATCCAGAATCAAACAATGAAAACAAATCAATGTAAGTAGTTAAATTAAGGTTAATATTAACAGAATTGTAAATAAATGCTACTACCCACTGCCACTTCATAAACATTGAATTTAGCTTCCTATAGCATGATTGCAATGCATTTTAATTTCAAGTATATGTGATATTAAAGAATATTATTTATAATGCAATAATCTCTGATTTCAGCCAGCATTTGATTTAAAAGGTAATCATATATATCAGGAAACCCTTATCTGAGATGGTAGGGGGTCATTTTAAATACTTTTTTTTAAATTTAATATTCCATTATCATTTCCATTTTATTTTAATTGAGTACGTTGAAAGACAGTTCAATGTATAATTTAAATTAGGACTTCGATAAAATCTCAAATGTTTCTTCTTATTGAAAAAGCAGCACATCAAATGTTATGTCAATGGAAAAATTATTTTCCATATTTTAAAATGTGTAAAAGGGGTGTAACAAGCATAATGCATTTGACAACTTTAATTTTTTCAAATTCACTGAAAAAAATTTCGGTAGCAAAATTTTTCTCACTTGTGAATTATGAAAATTTTCTTCTCTTTGATTTCCGACTCATTCTATAGTTTATTTCTTTTCTTTTTTTTCTTTATTCTTTCTTAAATCAGATGTGAACGTAATTTCCTTTAGTATTTTGACTATACATTCCTGCACACTGTTTAAACTATTATCATTGGAAAGATAGTGGTTTTTGTGCAACAATTTTTTGGAAATTATTGGCAAAAACGTGAATGAAAATGCACTGATTTGACTTAATTTTTTTAATAATGAAAACTTTAAAATGGCCTCAAGGTGCAGTTACCAATATTGCTATATTTAGTCAAGTTATACATCTGCTAAGGTTAACATCTAAGTTATCATCTGCAAGTTATACATCTACAAGGTGCAGTTATACATCTGCTGAATTGAGTCATTTTAGGTTCAGTCTAAATTTACTTGATGATTGCCAGAGGTAGGTTTTCATCTTCATTAGTATAGAGACAGATGTGATGAGTGAGATTTAGTAGGTCCTGCTTTATTAATAAAACATTTAACATGAAATAATGACAATTTTCATGAATATTGATGATTCATTTTCAATAATTTCAAATATTAAAAATGGGGGGGGGGTTATTATTTCCATGTATTGCAAATGCAAAATTTAGTCTTGCAATTTAGACATTATAGATTGAAGACTGAATTCTAACATGCCAATTGCATATACTATATTTTCTGTACCTTACTTGAATATCTTTATATTCATTTAAAGTGCAAAGATTAAGAAAAGAATACTAGCTTAAGTGGCATTCTTGTCTTCTGAATTTACACTCTTGTCCTTAAATTAAGAATAATTCAGAGTTACGCGGAAATCTAACTCTAAAATACATATATCAACCGTAAAATGACTACACACATCTTCAAAAACCATATGCAAATTCCAGGAAGCCACCAGGTGACAATGATAGTACATTACAATAACAAGAGTGTAAGAGAGTGATGTATAAGGAACACAGGCAAAGAAGTAAAATTGTTCTCAAACGCTTTACGAGTTTTACAGTGCAATAACGCATAGTTATGACACAAACGATGATTTTTTATGTGGTTGAATTATCGTCGTCTGGAATGTGAAGAGAACTTCATTGAACGACACCGTTACGATGGTGCAAGATTGCTCGTTTGGGGAGGAATTATTCCGAGTTCCAGGACTAACCTGCATGTTTAAATTGGAACCATGACAGGCCAAATGTATCGGGATAATGTATTCTAGAACATGTTTGTTTCGGACGCCATGGGCATAGAATTTGTATTTATGGATGACAACGCCTATCCTCACCGTACAAACACTGTTCAGTACTTTGCTACCAACCCGCCAAATTGACCCTTTCTAGGGTTGTTCCCTTTTGTAATCTCGTTGGTCATTACCCGCCAGAACTAGATTTGAACGATCCCGATGGCCTTTTTTATAGTCAAATAAACCGCATTTATAGAAGCATAACTTCATCATTATAGCTACACTGCAATTTCTTAGTTTATTTTCATTAGTTATACCGCAATTAATAATTCATTTCTCATCATTATTTCTGGAGCTATCATCGGCCTCCACAAGAAACATTATAAACGAATGCCTTATGCCCGTATGTACTGGTCAGCATTCTCATCAGACTTGAATGCATTAAAGCATAGTGGGACATGCTTGACCGATGAGTGGCAGCCCGTCAACCATCTCCTACATGACTACCGGAATTTTGGACTTCATTGCTTGATGAGAGGTGTGATATTCTCTAAAATGGATAATTTGATACTTAGCATGCCGAATGGTTGTACGGACTGTATTGCATCGTCTGGGAGCCATTCTTATGTATTAACCAAGTGTGTAATATTGGTTTTTGTAAATAGGTGTTTTTTGTAATTGTTTCAGGGAGCAAAAAGTTGAAATTTTTATTAATGATATCAAACATATAGCACCTTTATCGCTCTTTGGACAATAAATTAAGGACAATGCTCCTGAACTTGCATTGTCCTTAATTTATAAAAATGAGTGTAAATCTGAACTGCAAAAATCATTTTTTTTACTTTTATTATCACGTTAGAACATGTTGTTGTTTTTGAGATGAGGTTTTTGGCGTCAAAAATCTGTAGACGAAAAATAAAAATAATAATCTGCACGAGCATCTCAAAATATAAGCTTTTAATAACGCTTTGCCATCACATTTACAAATGCTCTGATTAAAAAAATAAGTTAATAACTACATCCCATAAAACCTAGAAAAATGTCACTTTGAGCACGTGATTATATGAAATGAAATAAATAGGAAATGTGATATTTTTTAAGACAATAAATCAAGACGTAGTTTTTTGGATCGTTTGCAATACTATAGTGACTAATTCAATGAAACAATTAAAATGAATAAAAATATAATTTGACCGTTCAAGAAATTATGTTCTGACATGATATATTGAAATATGCATTGCAGGTTTCATTCTAATCTTTATTGAGCTTTGAAAGCATTTAATTGACTGATGAATCAAACTCAGATGTGTTGGGATACTTCCCATTTAACCGCTTAACAGTTTTGCCCGTATGCCGTACGTTCATCGATTTATTGAATTTTGAAAGCTGTAAGCTAAAAATAAACATTTCATAATTATTATAACTCAATATGAAAATTACTTCGAATACATAGATAAGCCATGTATTCAATGGATTTTCATTTGAAACAAAATAAGAAAATATTTCTAAAATAGAAGGTGTCATCTTATTAGATAGTAAAGAAAATAAACCAGTCAAGTGGTTAAACTGCAGGTAAAGAATTTTAATCGCCTTCATGCCATACAAAATTTATTTGGTGGAATCAAAATACAAATTTGTGTTTTTCCAATCATTTAAATCAAATTCATATATAGCCTTCAAAAACCTCCTAGGCAAAAAAAAAAAAAAAAGAGGTTGTGATTTTTATTAAAAAATAATCCTGGTCTGATCTTAAACCTGCCAAATGATCTGAAGTCATTTACTTTTCCAAAATAGATTGATTTCATATAGAGAAAAATATATTTATATGCCAAATTATAGTAATGTCAGAATTCTAAATGTGAAATATATTTTGGAAATTAAATTCCATAATATTTATCAAATGGTATTTTTTTTACTGCTAACCTTTATCTAAATGTCTACTTGCCTGCAGAACCTTTGTAATAATGCCAAGATCAGGCATTCGCTCAATCATAACATGATCTACTCTTTGTATATCTTATTGCAGTTATTAATGTTAATTTTGGTATTGGCAGATAAAGCATTTTCATTGAAGTGGGGTATATCTAAATTGTATTTTTAACATCTTTTCAAAGAGGATAGCAACTAAGTAAATCATATAAAAATTCATTAAAAAATATTCTTCCACTGTGTTTTAAGTGTTAATATATATATATATATATATATATATATATATATATATATATATA